>JAJONZ010008099.1:0-57375 GCA_029582445.1 Solanum paucissectum | reverse complement strand
TCAATAGGTCAGAACTAACTTTCAACCTTAGAATCAACATTAGTATGTGAGTATAACTTTCACACTAAGATCATGTGTTCTCATGATAATGGACTTTCAATCAACACAATAGGATCATCATGATCATGTACATTTCATGCATAATAAGGAGTAAAGGTGCATATGAGAACTATACTTTCAATTAACACCATTGATACATCATATTCATGTTTATGCATGGAGTGTGTGTGCGTTGCATGATTGTCCTCACAACGGCACAACAACAACAACATTATCATCATAGACACCTCCCTTCTCAAGGGGGGTCACAACATGTACATAATATCCCAACTCATGCACGATTCACATATATAATGCATTTAAGGATCATAGTCCATGTAAATAAACATATCTAATATTAAATACAATAGGCATGGATACATTCATCATAGGAAGATCATCATGATCATAACATAATATTTGTATTCATATCGTATCAAACTTAGTCATATCTAGGGTTGTAGGGGAGAGGGACCTTATCTCAACACTACAATACATATGGCAAGTAAGCACCTCCACCATAAATGGATCAATAATTAATAATTAGAATACTTGACAAGTAAACACCCCCACCATAAGTGGATCAATCCATTCATATATAATAACTTCACATAACGTACCTTCATAGATTTCCCTTCAAGGCCAAGAGTCGAGATAAAGTCTAACATCTTAGATTTGGCACAATAGATAGAAGAACATCATAATCCGACAACATAACCAATATGATCATTTTCAAGGTAATTGATATCTATAAGATTCTATCACATTCCATTCATGTGTAGGTGATCTAACCAAAGGCCATTCATCAAGAAATTCATCAACCCTAGAAGATCACATCTAACCCCTCAATTTGCGTCTTTCATGATATAACCCTAGACCAAGTCAATTTCATCTTAGATTCATAAGGTAATCAAGAATACACGTAAAACTACACTTAGGTCATGTAATTACATCATAATAAACTCTAATTCAATCAATTGAATCAACTTCTAACAACATTCATTGTGTAGAGAAAGCCATAGCTAGGGTTGGGGGAAAACTCATGGATTCTTTAGATTCGAAGTTAAAACTATCTAAAATCAGTAGTATTACCAATAATAAACATATTTAAATATTTAAGAACAACATAGAAAGGAATCCATTGGGTTGAGTTGAAACCCTAGATTTTGAAGATTTCTAGAATTGAATTAAAAGCTTTTAAGAGGGCTCCATGGGTGATAGGTACCCATGGATGAAAACCAACATGCCTTAGGTGTAGAAACCCACGAAAATCATAGGATAAATCCTCCATATTCAATCCCCTAGGTTGGTTTCTTCATTGGTTTTCAATGGTGTTCTTGGAGAGAAGACTTTGGGAGAGAAAGGGAATTGGGATTTGATTTGGGGTCTTGACTTGTGGTGAATTAATGGATTAGTTTAGGGATTTATAAGTTTATATAGGTCATTAAATAAACACCTAACCGACCTCACTTAACCCCCACTTAATTAACTAATCAATTAACTAACCCCTAACTGGAAACAAAACTGCCAACACACAGCCCAACCTACGGACAGCCTTCCATGGACCGTAGACCAATCTACTGGCCATGGTTGGCTTCCGTGGTTTGGCAATGTGGCTCTAAATGCTGCAGTCCCAACGAGAAACTAAGTATGGACTCACAAGGTCCATCCCCGGACCGTGGTATGGTCTACGGGCCGTGGTTTGCCTCCGTAGACCACCACCAAAAGAAACAGACCATGCTGTCCAGGCAGCTTTGGGGGACTGTTTTGGGGTCCTCCTCAAGGACCCCTCGAGTGGTCTTTGGGGAGTCGTACCTGGACATTTAACCCCTAAACATGTCCATCCAAGTATGAGAGTCACTTTTACAAGTTTTCACCCTCAAACAACATTCCAAACTTCTACGACAAGACCCCTTCAACTCACTAGTTCAAATGACTAGTTTCCAGACGTTATAGTCGTTTCTTGACGTTTGACCTCCAATCTCCTCAAACTAACTTCAAAAACCATTTTTCATCATTTAAACAAGTTTCCAACTATAAACTAACATGTGAGCCTCTAGTTCAATCTACTAGACTTAGTCAAGCCTTAGCTAGGTCTTACTAGGTTTTTACGGGGTGTTACACTTTGCTGTCCCGAAGGAATGGGCTCTAGGCTAGATCTCACCCCACGTCAACCAGAATTCCTCCTGCATCCACACCAGCAGAATCACTGCCAACTCCAGCACCTTTTGTTGCTCCCATGCCACCAGTCGTTCCTGCACATAAACTCCTAAACAGGTTGAAAGGAGATAGTTTGCGCACCATCCTTGAGGAGAAACTACTATCTACCGAGGGTTTGGAAGGCAAGTACCCTAGTGTAGCAGAGTTATTACAGTGGCTCTGGTTCCAGATTTTCACCAGACCCCAAGGTCCGTATATTCCTTCATGGGTCTGTGAGTTCTACACAACATATGGTGAACTAGTGCCGAAGAGTAAAAAGAGGGCCAGCGAGTTCATACCGGTTAAGTTGGTTATGGTTAGAGGTGTAGAAGTGAACTGCAGTGAGGAGTACATTAATGCTGTATTAGATAGGCCTTCAGGGTCTTCACTCTCATATGACGACCTGCCTACGTCACAAACTCTGAAGGACCTAAAGGGTTGGCTTGCCGCCCTTATTTATGATACCACTCCTAGGTGGATTGAGGTGAGAAGAAGGATTTGAATATAGCTGCCCATTATTGGTTTGGATTCATCAGTAGTTCACTTATGCCTTCACAGAACGAATCCATCCTCCGACATGCAAGCTTTTGCCTAGTGTCTATCTTATCAAAGAGGTGGCTCAACTTGGGCTTTATCATAGGACAAGAGATAGCCATGAGAGCCAATCAAAAGCATACCTCTTTGCCCTTCCCAGTACTGATCACAGCACTATGTCGACGTGCTAGAGTTCCTCAGGATGCTGCTAGAGATTTTGAGGTGACCCCGTCTTCCTCCACTGACATCTGGAATATTGAGGCCGAGTATACTCGTGAGGAGGTTGATAGGAGGAGAGCTGCCCTGACAGATACCTCCCTTGAAGTTGATGTGGATTCTATACCTGCAGAAGCTTCTGCACCTACTCCGGCCTCCGGACCTTCTGGTACTTCTGTCCCTCCCTCATCTTCACAGTCTCCAGGCACCTCTTCTTCCTCCCAGTAGACTAAGATCACTCAGGCAATGATCCTAAATATGGGGCATCTGGCCCTGTCAGTCGATGTGAGGGCCACCCGATTAGACAGGTATGTCCCCTTGATGAGTGATGTTGTTATTCTAGCTACACTGACGGCATCTCCTAGTGGGTCTGGTACTGTTGTTACCTCTGAGGTGATTCTGAACACTTATCCCGAAATCCAGACCGATGCACCGAGCACTGATACCCAGACAGATGGAGCGACTGCATAGATAGGATCCCCTCTTTACCTCCCTTTCTGTCTTACTTTAATTTACTTTCGGTTATTTTCATTTGCATTTGAAGACAAATGATTTTTCTTGTGATGGGGTGAGGCCCACCTTTGTGCATATTAGTTTTGTTTATATATTAGGCTTTGAACTAAATTCGTGTTATACACTAATTTTTGTTGAAGGTTTGAGCTTGTGGCTCCTTGCTTTTAATTGTAAATGATTTTTAACCCTTTCGAAAATTTGTTGCCACCTCTTATATGTGATGAACGTGGTTGTTATCTTGCAAATTTGAGTGCCAGTTTTGATCAATATCAATTACTTGAATAGTGCTCATAATTGAACATAAATGAATGCACGACTACGGCGAGACCAATTAAAGGTTCATAGACAATATGTGAACTCTTGGCATCTCGTTGTGACTAGCCAATTATCGAATCGAGTCTCTGGTGATGAACATTGCATACTAGCGAAAGTGTGGAGTCTTGTATGACTTTGATGTCAATGCCTTGTGTGATGAGCTTACCGTGAACCATGCATGATGACACTTAGAATTTTCCCCGTTGGTCCAGTTGACTAAGTGATGCAATTTCCAGAGATGATCTTAGGCAACTTTAAAGAGTGTGAACCGATGTATAATTATACCTCTTTTGTGGCATAACTTGTGAGTGTATGAAACTCTTTTGAACACCTTTTGAGCCTTACCCTTCTTTGGAATAAACTTTATGAAAACACGACCTTTCTTAATCCACTACCTATAATCCTCATGATTTGTGGTTAATTGAATAGCCAACTTAGGCCAAGAGCCTAAATTGGTGGTGTGGTGAAAAAGGGAAGGCAAGTCAAGAAGTACAAGAAAAGTCTCCTTTAACCCGTGGTGTTGAGAAAAAAAAATGGGACCCCTCCATATAAAAAAAAAATGGTGATAAAAAAAAGTTGTGGAATGAAGTACGAAAATACAAAAAGACATGGGGTTTCCAAACAATCCATGGAAAGTGAATAATGGGATGACTTATGAGCACTAAAGAAAATGATGAAAGAAGAGGAAAGGAAGTGTTGTGATCACCACATTTGATGAGAATAAAAGCCACCAAGCCTAAATGACCATACATTTACACTCGGCCCCATTAGAAGCCTTGAAAAGATATTTGTGATCTTCAATGAGCTAATACAATTGTCAATTGGAAAATACGGGCAAACCTATTGGTGAAAGCATGCATTATGTTCATCTTTGTGAGTGTGAGTGTTGCATTTGATTCCAGAACTTTAAATGATTAGACCATTGTGTGTGAAAATGGAATCATTCTTTGTGTGAGGTTATTTGAACACTTTTGTTGAGCTTGAACTTGCATTTGAAGCAAGTATTATTAATTTGAGAATCTTTGATAATGGTGCGTCACAACTTGAGTCTTTGAGTACACAATCCTTGCATGAATAAGTTGAATTTTGTGTGTACTTTCATAATTGAGTCTTGTGTAGCACTGTTTGAGACATCCTTTTTGAAAGGCTGAACTTGAGGACAAGCAAAAGTTAGTTGGGGGTGTTGATAAGTCCACAATTTAGACTTATTTAGGGGTTTATTTTGATCGTTTTAGTGTCCTCAAATGCATATTTTGTCTCAATAACTAATGTAAATCCTTAAGTTTCTGGTATTTGAATTGAGGGACAAAGCATGGATGCTATCAAGCAAAAAAGGAACAAAGCGGCTGAAAGAACGAAGAAATGGAGGCCTGAAGATCGGCTAATGCATTAGGAGAGTCGCCGAATAGCCTTAACCTCACACAAAGTTCCAGTGTGCTGAGCCTTGAAGGAAAAGATCAAGTTTGTGATGAAAGGGAGCTGTCGACGCATCGCCGAACAGTTCCACGAAGCATAACCATATCGCCCAATGATTCAAAACGCAAAGATGTTGAAGGAAAAAGCTGAAAGCTGATGAATCAGACCAAATGGCACATCGCGGAGTGCATCGGCGATCCCGACTAATTACGCCGAGTGGTTCTTCGCAACACAAATTTTTGAAAACTATAAATACACATTTAAATCTGTAGCATAGTATGAACTTTTACATTTCAGAAATCAAGTTGTAGCGAATTATTACTGAATTTTAGAATATTTCAGTTTGATTTCTTAGAGTTTTTGGGAGACATTGTTCTTGAGCTTTGAAGGTTATCATCTACAAGAAATTGGAAGTGGGCATCAAAGAATCTTCAACTTAGACGTGTTTAAAGACATTATTTATCGCACCCATTTGATGGAAACACTTTTAGGTATCGATATCTATCTCTTTTTCATGTCTAACTAAAACCCCAATTCTTGGGGTGTGATTATGTGAATATGGGTTAAATTTACTATTGGGTATTGCTCATTGTTAGTCTATTTGTTGTTTAAATGTGATTTCGCTTAGTAGTTGTGTTTGAACTTAATGGGATTATAGTTGCAAATACGATTTCATCTTAGTGTTTTTGCCTTGCTCGAGAGAGAGGTTTTAAAACCAAAACTACTAAATCTAAAGCCTGTGGTTGTTTGGTTGTCATGGGTTCAGTTCGAAAGAGTGAATCCTATACCTTCTCCCACACATTCAGCTTCAGAGAGTGAATGGGCTAAGGCGAAGATTGTGCTAAATTGGTGCATCTCGGTGTTCGAGAGACACCGAGTTGATTCAGGGTAAGTTGTTCGAAACAAAATTGACCCCCACAAAAGTCTAGCTTAGTCACAAATATTCAGCAATTAACTATCAATAGCATTTACCCGGTTTATTTTATCCCATATTCTTATCAAATCCCAAGAATTCCGTCTCCATATCTCGCATTTTTATATATTTGCTATTTTTGTTTATTAGTTGAATACAAACCCCCCATTGATAATTCACATTCGTGTCACTTTGTGATTTAGTATGCTTTTACTCGTAAATATTTATTGCTATGATTGACTAGAACATAATTTTGCTTTTCTACTTAATTCTCAATTAGTAACCGCTCCCTTGGGACTCGACCCCAACCCATTCGGTTGGGTAATATTACTACACGCGATCGTTGACACTTGAATTAGAAGTAGTGTCCTGATACGTGAAGTGAAAATGGCGCCGCTGCCAGAGAGTCGTGTTGATTGAGAATTTTTTGTTAAGTTGGATTTTGTTCTTGATAGTGATAGCTCTACACACTTAATTTTTAGTTTTGTTTTGCTTGTTTGTGTGTTGAAACAGGAAAAATGAGTATAAAGGGTGAAAACGTTAACCAAATAGATCACCCCCTATTGAGGTTATTGAACTTTAGGGATAACCTCCTAACATTCCAGCAATTGGAAAGTGAGACTATCCATGATATGTGACCGAGATTTAAGGCATTGCTACAACAATGCCCGAATCATGGAATGCCAGACAAATTGCTGCTACAATGCTTCTATAGAAGCACTGGTCCCTAAAATAGAAGCGTTGTTGATGAACTTTTTGTAGGTTGTTTGATACGACAACCATATGGATTAGTAGCCCAACGCCTTGATGGGATGGTTAAAGACAACAAGGAAGCAGAAAAAGACCAAGAATGGGCTGCATCGTTGATTCACCTGGATGACCTGTCCAATAAGATAATGAAGATGGAAGCAAGGTTTAAAAAGAAGAGCAAGTACCTTCCCCCTCGCAAGTGTAAGAAGATGAAGCAGCATGAGGGTGGACAAAATGGAGAAGTCCTCTCACTCATTCTACACAAAATCGAGGAACAAGATAGAGTGTTGAATGACATAAAAGAGAATGTCGAAATGCTGAATCAGATGACGACTTCCTATTCCATGATTATTCAGCTACAAGACTCCCAAATAGGCGAAGTGATGTCATATCTCTACGCACAACATAAATAGGGGTTACCTAGTGATACTATGGATAACCCCGAGAATGAGGTTTGAATGGTGACATGCGTCGTGCCACGACGTTAACTAAGTCGATGTTTGGGAGGCAACCTAAAACCTTTTATTGCTTTATTTTTGTTTTAGAAATAATTGTGTATTGATCTTGCAGGTTAAAGTGTGGAGAGTGTTTGAAAATTACAGGTTTACGAGCTAAAAGGTCCAGTCAGGACAGCGCCGAAAAGGTCGGCGAGCCCAACGTAATCCGACGTTTGACACAAGACATCTTCAAAATTGAGTTTGTAAAACTCGTTGAGGTAAGTGAACAGTCGGCGAGTCACCGAGTGGGTCGACGAGCGCGACTAACGTCGCCGAATGGGCGAGAATTGTACGGTTTTAAAGGCCAATGGTGTCAAAGTTTCAAAATCTTCACTTTCCCTCACTTTCAAACTTCGCAAACTCGCACCTAGTTAGTATTTTAAATATTTTTCTACTCCATAAGTATTTTGGTTGTTGATTGGTGCTCGGACTTTGGATTACATTGTCGCCTCTCATTTCAAAGTACTTTAATCAACATAAAAGGTTTGTTTTCCAAACCCCGAGTTTATTTTGTTGAATTTGTTCTCATTTGCAATGAACTTATTTTAGTGATGTGTGTTGGGCATCTCTCATAGGATTAGAATGTTTGAATGCCGATTTTAATTTGATAATCTTGCTCGTATTATTTTGATCATCGAATGCCCGTAAATTTATGCCTGAAAATGAACTAAATTTTGTGCGGTTGTGCTTGCTTGTTGGTTAGATTTGTTGGGTTAATTCTGAGTATCCCGTATTTGTGTTAAATGGCATAAATTGCACAATGATAGAGTGGGTGACACCATTCTTAAGGGCAGAAGTCGTCAAATTTCCAAATTTGGCAAAACTGGGAGAAGTCTGAGTATCTCGGGTAATGGGTGTTACGGGTCTGAGCTTAATTTAACTAGTGCATTCTTTGATTTTGTTTTCGGGGGTTGCAGCGTTGAATTCGAGAAGTAGGGTTAAAATTAGGCACGTTGGGCCATTTGGCAAATTGGGTTGCGCCCACCTAACCACTCAGCGGTTCGCCTAATGTCCCCATCTCGCCTTTAATTTCATGCTTAATAAGTAGTTGAATTCTGTGACTTTCGGTGAGAAACCTGAGGTCACCGAAAACACTCGGCGACTCGCTGAACGTATTCTTGACCGCCATTAATCTGCACCCCTGAATCCTTTTTGCACTGGAACTTTCGGTGGGCTAGACCTTCCTCGCCGAAAGGGACCTCCCATCGCCGACTTGCTGAGAATTTTCGGCCAATCCTTTCGGCGAGCCTGAGTTAGCTCACCAAAGTGATTAGGCGACTCGCCGACTTGATCAGAGAGTCTGTCTGCAGTTACTTTTATGTGCTTTGATATGAATATTTACTAATTTCTCTCTGATGTTTTGCAGATATGGTACGAACAAATCTAGATGGGCCACCCCAGAAAAAAGCACGGGGCATTACTATAAATGAAGGGGAATCAAATCATCCAAAGAAGAGAAGGCAAGAACTCCCACTGGGAGACAAAGGAAAAAGAAAGAAGCACACATCCTGTCACTTTCATGCCACCAGTCGTTCTTGCACATAGACTCCTAAACAGGTTGAAAGGAGATGGCTTGGGCACCATCCTTGAGGAGAAACTACTATCTACCGAGGGTCTGGAAGGAAAGTACCCAAGTGTAGCGGAGTTATTACAGTGGCACCAGTTCTAGATTTTCACCAGAGCCCGAGGTCTGCATATTCCTTCATGGGTCCAAGAGTTCTACACAGCATATGGTGAACTAGTGCCGAAGAGTAAAAAGAAGGCAGGTCAGTTCAGACCGGTTAAGTCGGTCACTGTTCGAGATGTAGAAATAAATTGCAGTGAGGAGTACATTAATGATGTATTAGATAGGATTCCAGGGTCTTCACACTCATATAACGGCCCGCCTACGTTACAAACTCTAGAGGACCTAAAGGGTTGGCTTGCCCCCCTTTATTTCTAATACCACTTCTAGGTGGATTGAGGTGGGTGTCAAGATCGAGAAGAAGGATTTGAATATAGCTTCCCGTTATTGCTTTGGATGCATCAGTAGTTCACTTATGACTTCACAGAACGAATCCATCATTCGACATGCAAAAGCATCCTGCCTGGGGTCTATCTTATCAAAGAGGCGGCTCAACTTCGGCCTTATCATAGAACATGAGATATCCATGAGAGACAAGAAAAAACAGACCTTTTTTCCCTTCCCATTACTGATCACAGAACTATGACGGCGTGCTAGAGTGCCTCGAGATGCTGCTAGAGATTTTGAGGTGACCTTGTCTTCCTCCACTGACATCCAGCGTATTGAGGTTGAGTACACTCGTGAGAAGGTTGATTAGAGGAGAGCAACCCCGAAAGATACCTCCCCTGAAGTTGATGTGGATTCCATACCTGCAAAAGCTTCTGCGCCTCCCATCAGACCAAGATCACTCATGCAATGATCCTAAATATTGGGCATCTATCCCAATCAGCTAATGTGAGGGCCACCTGTTTAGAGAGGTATGTCCCCTTGATGATTGAGTTTGCGATTGTAGCTGCATTGACCCTTCTGCAGACTTCTATTGACACCCTCACTATGAGAGTTGAAGCTTGTGAAAGCAGGCAGGGGGAACCTATGAAATTCTATTTTTGTAAGACGAGGTAACAAAATTGAGGAAGGATGTAGACTATCTAAAGTCTACCGACTTCACTTCATTAATAGGGGCTGCAGATGACTTGGACGCTCTTGAGACTTTCGAGATCCATCCGACCATGGAAGAAGGAGTAGTTGATGAGTCAGATGTTGAGATTGATTAAGAGTAGATAGCTATACATGAAGAGAGAATATATAGGGACTTGCCTAATCTTGGGGAGAAGGTCATGCAGTCAAAGATCTAAATATTGCAGACCGAGACTACTATGGCAGCTCCTAGTGGGTCTGGTACTGCTGTTACCTCCAAGGTGATTCCGGGCACTGATGCCCAAATCCCAACCGATGCACCGAGCACTGATACCCAGACAGATGGAGTGACTGCATAGATAGGATCCCCTAGTTACCTCCCTCTATGTCTTACTTTATTTTACTTTCGGATAGTTTCATTTGCATTTGAGGACAAATTATTTTTGTTGTGGTGGGGTGAGGCCCACCTTTTTGCATATTAGTTTTGTTTATATATTGGTCTTTGAGCTAAATTCGTGTTATACACTACTTTTTGTGGAAGGTTTGAGCTTGTGGCTCCTTTCTTTTAATTGTGAATGATTTTTTACCCTTCTGGAAAAAAATTGCCACCTCTTGTATGTGTTGAATGTGGCTGCTCTCTTGAAAATTTGATTACCAGTTTTGATCAATATCGATGACTCAAATAGTGCTCATAATCGAACATAAATGAATGCACGGCTACGACAAGGCCTATTGAAGTTCCATAGACAATATGTGAACTATTTGCATCTCATTGTGACTAGCCAATTATCGGATTGATTATCTTGTGATGATCGTTGCACATTAGCAAAAGTGTGGAGTGTTGTTTGACTTTGGTGTCAATGTCGTGTGTGATGATCTTACCGTGAACCATGCATGGTGACACCTAGAATTTGCCCCGTTGGTCCGGTTGACGAAATGATATGATCTCATGATATGATCTTAGGCAACTTTGAAGAGTGTGAGCCAATTTGGCATTATACCTCTTTTGTGGCCTACCTTGTGAGTGTGTGTGAACCTCTTTTGAACACCCTTTGAGCCTTACCCTTCTTTGGAAGAAGCTTGATGAAAACACGACCTTCCTTAAGCCACTTCCTATAATCCTCATGATTTGTGGTTAATTGAATAGCCAACTTAGGCGAAAAACCTAAGTTGGGGGTGTGGTGAAAAAGAGAAGGTAAGTGAAGAAGTGCAAGAAAAGTCTAGTTTAACCCATGGTGTTGAGAAAAAAAATGGGACACCTGCATATATATATAAAAAAAAAGTTGTGGAATAAAGTATGAAAATACAAAAAGACATGGGGTTTCCAAACATTCCATGGAAAGTGAATAATGGGATGACTTATGAGCACTAAAGAAAATGATGAAAAAAGAGGAAAGGAGGTTTTGTGAGCACCACATTTCATGAGGATAAAAGTCACCAAGCCTAAATGACCATACCTTTACACTCAACCTCATTACAATCCTTGAAAAGACCTTTGTGATCTTGAGTGAGCTGAAGCAATTGTCAATTGGAAAATACGGGCAAACCTATGGGTGAAAGCATGCATTATGTTCATCTTTGTGAGTATGAGCGTTGCATTTGATTTCGGAACTTTAAATTATTAAACCATTGTGTGTTAAAATGGAATCATTCTTTGTGTGAGGGCAGTTGAACACTTTTGTTGAGCTTGAACTTTAATTTGAAGCAAGTATTGTGAATTTGAGAATCTTTGATAATGGTGTGTAAGTTGAGTCTTGTGTGTACATTCATGATTGACTCTTGTGTAGTACTGTTTGAGACATCCTTTTTGAACTGCTGAACATGAATTTTACTTGAGGACAAGCAAACGTTTAAGTTGTTGGTGCTGATGAGTCCACAATTTGGACTCATTTAGGGCTTTATTTTGATCGATTTAGTGTCCTCAAATGCATATGTTTTCTCAATAACTGATGTAAATCCTTAGTATCATGTTGTAGCGAATTATTAGTGATTTTTAGAATATTTCAGTTTGAGTTCTTAGAGTTTTTGGGAGATATTGTTCTTGAGCTTTGATGGTTTTGAAGGTTTTCATCTCCAAGAAATTGGAAGTGGGCATCAAAGAATCTTCATCTTAGTTGTGTTTAAAGACATTATTTATCGTACCCATTTGATGGAAACACTTTTAGGTATCGATTTATATCTCTTTTTCATGTCTAACTAAAACCCCAATTCTTGGGATGTGATTTCGTTTACTATTGGGTATTGTTCACTGTTAGTCTATTTTCTGTTAGATCTGATTTCGTTTAGTAGTTTTGTTTGAACTTAATGGGATTGTAGTTACAAATATGATTTCATCTTAGTGTTTTTGTCTTGCTTGAGAGAGAGGTGTTTAAACCAAAACTACTAAATCGATATCCTGTGGTTATTCGGTGGTCGTGGGTTCAGCTCGAGAGAGTGAATCCTAGACCTTCTCCCACACATTCAGCTCGAGAGAGTGAATGGGCTAAGGCGAAGGCTGTGCTTAATTGTCGCAACTCGGTGTTCGAGAGAAACCGAGTTGATTCGGGGTAAGTTGTTTGAGAGAAAATTTACCCCCATTAAAGTCTAGCTTAGTTACAAATGTTCAGCAATTTACTATAAATAGCATTTACCCGATTGTTTATTTTATCCCATATTCCTATCACATCCCAAGATTCTCGTCTCCCTATATCGCATCTTTATATTTTTGCTATTTTTGTTTATTAGTTGAATACAAACTCCCTATTGATAATTGACATTCGTGTCACTTCTTGATTTAGTATGCTTTTACTCGTAAATATTTATAGTTATGATTGACTAGAACATAATTTTACTTTTCTACTTAATTCTCGATTACTAACAGCTCCCTTCGGACTCGACCCCAACCCATTCGATTGGGTTATATTACTATACGTGATCATTGACACTTGAATTAGATGTAGTGTCCTGATACGTGAAGTCAAAATTCTCTCTTTTAAACCGCAAATAGACTTATGCCAATTTGCAAATACTAAATGCAAACGATTGTTCGTCAGTAGAATAACCCAACTACGTGAGTTGGGCTCGATCCCACAGGGAGTAGTACTTCCTTCAAATTCAATGATAAAAGTACAATGACAATCTCTTCAATCAAACAAATTCTTGCACAATTAATGTTCAAATCTCAAATATCGGGTTTTAACTACCAATCCAAATTTACACTTCAACACAAGCAATCAAATATTACAGTAAAGCTTGGGGAATAGATCAACCAATTATTGAATCTGAACGAAATGGATAAATGTTACTGCTCATAATGACATAATTTGTTGTGGGTAGATCGAACCATATAGAAAGTAACTTTCTCTCGAACAATTACCTTTTCTTTGTTGAATTCTCTCGAACTTCAATACCAATCGAAAGAGGCCCAGCTCTTTACCCTCATCAAATCCACTCTCTCGAGCTGGATACAAAGGAAGGGTCACTTGTTTCACTCTCTCGAATTGAAACCAAGGAAACCCACTACTAAGGATGCTAAGATTGCCTCTTTGGTTCCACAACTCTCTCGGGCATGTGCACAACACTGAAATTGATACACGAAGTAGCGCAATTCAACCTCTAAACACAACAACAACTTAGACCCACCTAAAATTAACACCATTCTTTGCAAATAACAAACACCCACTAAGTGAATTCAACAATTGCTTCATGATCAAAACCCCAAGTAAAAGGGTTTTAGCCACTCATTTAAGAAATAAGAAGATCAAAATTAATTATCACTCCCATAGTTGGGTACAAAATGAGAATTATAGATGAAAATCAATTGATAATCTCCTGTCTTACAAAATCTCTCTCAAAATCTTACTAAAAATCACTCACTAAACCCTTTAGTAGTGTTTTCTCTCTAAGTAATTCTTTCCTCCCTTTCTGAATGAATTTCTCTCTCTAGACAAACCTAATTTAAACAAGTCTGAAGTGTCACTGCTCAGGACAATTCGGCGAAGTAAGTCGGGTATCGCTGAAGGATCGGTGAATCGCCGATTGCTCTTCATCTCGCCTTCTTTTTTTGCTTTTTCCTGGTCTGGCTACTGTGACTTTACACGATCTAGGTCGGGATCACCAACGACTCGCGATTCACCCTTTATCCTTCCCTCTCGCCCATCATCACTTGCTTGAATGTTCTTTCGTACTTTTGGCGACCTGGTTATCCTTTACCAACTAGAACAGTGATACGCCAAATATATTTGCTGCTCGCCGATTTCTCCCCCATTTTATCTCCAGCATTCTGTAACTTTAGGCTGTATCTTGGCGATTCACCGAATGACATCATCGATCATCAGGTCTTCATTTCTTCATTCCTTTTGCTTTCTTTGTTCCTTTTTGCCCAATAGTGTCCATGCTTTGTCTCTAACTCCAAATACCTAAAACTCAAGGGTTTTCATCAGTTATTGAGACAAAATATGCATTTGAGGACACTAAATCTATCAAAATAAAGCCCTTAAAGAGTCCAAATCATGGACTCATCAACACCCTCAACTTAAACTTTTTCTTGTCCTCAAGTAAAGCTCAAGTTCAGGAGTTCAAAAAGGATGTCTCGAATAGTGCTACACAACACTCAATCGTGAATGCACACGAAAAGTCTCAACTTACTCATGCAAGGATCAATTGTTCACTCAAAGTTTCAAGTTGTGACTCGCCATTAACAAAGAATCTCGAGCTCACTATACTTGCTTCAAATGCAAGTTCAAGCTCAACAAAGGTGTTCAAATGTCCTCACAAAACAAATGATTCCATATTCACTCAATGGTTTAACCAATTAGTGTTCCGGAATCAAGATCAACACTCACACTCACAAAGATAAACACAATGCATGATATCACCCATAGGTTTGCCCTTATTTTCCAATTGACTTTTGCTTCAGCTCATTCAAGATCAAAAAGGTCTTTTTGAAGCTTGTAATGGGGCTAAGTGTAATGGTATGGTTATTTAGGCTTATAGGGTGAAACTCCTCATGAAATGTGATG
Organism: Solanum paucissectum; assembly: GCA_029582445.1. NCBI lineage: Eukaryota > Viridiplantae > Streptophyta > Magnoliopsida > Solanales > Solanaceae > Solanum > Solanum paucissectum. Next base: position 42,342 of record JAJONZ010008099.1, on the reverse strand, counting down.
TGAACAACACCTTCTTTCCTTCTATTTATTATTCATTCAAGCTTAAAAGTCACCTCTTATTCATCTTCCATGAGTCATTGGGAACCCCATGTTCTTTGTATTTCCACAACTTTATTTCACAATTTTTTCTTTCTTTTTCTTTTTCAATCTTTTTTTATGTGGAGGGTTTTCATTTTTCTCAAAACATGGGCACAAGGGACTTCTTTGCATTTACTTCATTTTCCTTCTCTTTTCACCACAATCCCAACTTAGGCTTGCCTAAGTTGGCTATTCAAATAGACCACATACCATGAGGATTATGGGTAATGGGTAAATAAAAGATAGCAAAGTTATCAAGTTTCTTCCAAGAAAAGGTTAAGGTTCAAGGGTGCTCAAAAGTGGTTCACACACTCACAAGGTAGGCCAAAAAAGAGGTATAATTTTACATTGGTTCACACTATTTAAATTTGCCTAAGATCATCTCAAGAAACTGCATCACTTAGTCAACCGGACCTATGGGGAAAATTCTAGGTGTCATCATGCATGGTTCATGGTAAGCTCATGACACAAGGCATTGACACAAAAGTCAAACAAGACTCCACACTTTCACTAGTGTGCAATGTTCATCACCAGAGACTCGATTCGATAATTGGCTAGCCACAACGAGATACAAAGAGTGCATATATTGTCTATGCAACTTCAATTGGTCTCATCGTAGCCGTGCATTCATTTATGTTCGAGTAGAGCACTATTTAAGTCATCAATATTGATCAAACCAATACACAAATTTGCACAAGAACAACCATATTCCACACAAACAAGGGGTGTTGTCAAAATGAGGAGGTGGTTCGCTGAGGACACTAAGCAATCTCCATACCCCCACCAAAAATAGTCAACATTGTCCCCACTATGGGTATAGAGCGAGCATTTATCACAAATAAACTAAATATGGACAATTAATAAAAATTGATAAGAATTGAAAACAATCTAGTGTGTAAAATGGTGGAGCAGAGCCACGAGGAATCACTAAATTGCCCAGTTGGCGATGGAATGAAATGGTTGTTGTGTTCTTTGGAAATGCGCCTTATGTTCTTCAGATCGCCCTTAGTTCCAGTAGACTGCACTCCCAGAGAAGGCATATCGGCGAAGATGTAGTGGATCGCCGAAAACCTCAGCGATCCGCATAATGAACTTAAAGCATCGCCGGTCGATCCTCGAGGAACGTTGTCCGCTTTGATTAGAAAGGGTGAGGAAAATAGGGTCGCCTAAACACATCGGTGATACGTCGACAGGTAAAGGTATCCCGCCAAATGTTCCAGAGTCTCAGTCTCATTTTTAAGATCCATAAGGCGAAACAAGTCGTGCTCACTGAAATAGTTTGGCGACTCGCCAAGAAGACTTTTATCTCGCTCATGATCCCTACTCCTGCAAAATCAACACACACAATATTTAAAACACTAACACTTGAATTGCCTCCCAAGAAGCGCCTTATTTAACGTCGTGGCATGACGTGGAAATGCTCTCAAGTATTTTCTAGGTACACCACCTCAATCAAAGAAATCTCCTGGCATTTTCCAAAGTATAATTTTAAGTGTTGCCCATTCACCTTAAATGCAGGTCTCTCTTGACCCTCAACTTCTATGGAACCATTGGTGAATACTCTTGTCACTCTAAATGGTCCTGATCATTTGGAGTTGAGCTTTCCATGATAGAGTCTAAGTCGGGAATTGTATAGTAACACCCAGTCTCCCACTCTGAACTCACTCTTAAGAATTTTATCATCATGCCATTTCTTTTCTTTTTCCTTGTACAAGGATGAACTTTCATAAGCTCTGAATCTGAATTCATCTAATTTGTTTAACTACTCAACTCTCCCCCTTGAGGTGTTTGTCTAGTCCAGATTTAAATCTTTCAATGCCCACAACGCTTTGTGTTCCCACTCAATGGGTAGATGGCAAGATTTACCAAAAACTAGTTGATATGGAGACATCTCAATAGGTGTTTTGTAAGCGGCCCGATATGCCTATAGTGCGTCATCGAGTTTGCGAGACCAATCAGTTTTGTTGGGATTCAGTGTCTTAGCCAAGATACTTTTGATCTCCTAGTTTGACACTTCGACCTGGCCACTTGTTTGGGGATGATATGGGGTTGCTACTTTGTTTTTCACCCCATACTTGCTTAATGTAGCGGAGAACCACTTGTTGCAAAAGTGGGATCCCCCATCACTAATAATTGCCCTAGGAGTGCCAAATCTCGCAAAGATGTAGCAATTCAGAAATTGGACAACACTTTTTCCTTCATTGTTTGGAAGTGCAACAACCTCCACCCATTTGATACGGAAAACAGTGTTTTCTCTAATAAAATTAAAACCCTTTTGAATTGGGGTGTATTGTCACAGGTACAAAAGGCTTCAGTATATAATTATTTGCATCTCTGGAATGCTCAATTAACGCCCTCCTAGCTACAACGACCATACAAATTCGGCATTTTATTGAAACAAGGGAATAACTTCTAAAGAGTTATTAATAGCTGTAGTAGATTCACAAGTCTTAATACTATGACGAGTAATCCAATTAAAATTACCTAACTGGTAAATATTTTTAAAAGGTTCTTCTGGTATACTCCAGTTTTGTAAATCATTTTCTAATTTAGCAATCTTAGTTGCTTGAGATGATAAATTAATATTATTTAAAATATTTTGATTATTTTCCATATGATTTTGAAAATACTGTCTAATGGACTTATAGTACAAAATATATTTCAACAAGTATATCAATAATAAACAACAAGCATGCGAGTATATAAAGAATATTAATATTAATCATTATAAGTCTGCTTTTAATTATTTGCATATTGGTTTAGTGCAAGTTGTTGTTAAGCCATTGTTTAGAAAAGAACTTGATATTCCTATTTGTGTCATCCTTCGAGATGGCATATTTTTGAATTTTGATGATTCTCTATTAGGATTTTTGCAGAGTAACCTAGCTGATGGGCCAGTTTAGTTTAATTGTTATCCTAACTTCTCCCTTGACATCAATGATCCTAATGTCATGGATTCTTTGACGCTTAATGTCAAAACTAAAAACTTGAATAGTAAAGTCAATACTCGTGAAATAGCCATTATTTATCGAGTTTATTATAGGCTTATGAAAACCACTCTTGCACCTAAGGCTTATAATGAAAGTCCTAAAGGTGTGACTATGCTTATGGAAGCCAACCATGAACATAGTTCTATCTTCATTCCTCGTCTTCTCCAATGGAAAGATATACTCTCCAGTAATGATTGGCGTTTTGAAAACATAACTCAACCTTTTGCGTCTCATTCTGAAAGATCTCAGATTGAAAGAGTCGTTCAGTTTCCCGACGGGCCAATAGAACTCAAATTTCTTGACAACTCGGTTAGGAGATCTTTCTCATATCGAAGGTCATCCTGGTCTGGTCCCTCAACTTCGTGTCCCTCAAGACCCGTTCCCAGGACACCTTCTTCTTCAAAAACCCCGAAGGAGGCGGACGATGAAACTATTTCTGTTACAGACAACAACAAAGGTAAAGTAACAGGTGTAGACTTTTCAGGGGACATTCCTAAGGTATTTTACCAGGATCTCCCTGGAAGTCCCTCATCAAATGAGATGGAAACACCAGAAGAAATGCCTGCATGGATTACAATGCTTAAGACAGGTAATGTCTTTGAGCCTAATTTGGACATATTGCACAAGTAATGGGCTCATCTAAGTAACCAGGGATAAAGAAACTGGTATTTTGCTACTTTTGAGCTACCTCAAAGAGAATCCTTTAGATATTTATGAATGAATGATATGAGAAGAATCGGTTTTGAAATCGAGCTCTTTAAATGGTTTGAAATGACTGGTAGGATTGAAAAGTCTACTGAATCATTACAAGTTATCATTAATAAATGGTACAGTGCTTCTAATATGGTTGTTGAATCTATTACTCCTCCTTTTGAAGGAATTAATATCCCTGATGCAGGAACAGTGATCAAAGCTTCTCCTTTTAAAGAAAAAAGTGATAAGACTAGCACTATACTCACTACTACAGATATTGACCGAGTAGTAGAACAAAACAACTACTCTAACCAAATTCTTCATGTCATCTCCAGACAAATTGAAGACACTAAACCTACTCTTGGTAGAAGACCAACTATGACTTCTACTACATCCAACCAGAATATTAAACCTAACCCAGGATTCAAACTCCCAGAATTTTCCAAAGAAAAATTCCCTAAATTATTTGACACCTTTGAAGTCTCAGGAAAAATCATTGATAAAATCAATGAAGGACTTAACAATTTTAAAGTTTCCACAAAAGAGGAAAAAACCCCGAAAAAGGTTTCTACCCTTCAGAAGAAATCTATTCTAGTTCAAAAGCTATCCAATGGCCGCTTTCATAATATGAAAAACTACCATAGCAATTCCTCTTTCCCAGATTTGTAGTATGAGGAAAATGCTTTCTTATCTACTTCCTCTCATGAAGGAAGAAGTATTACTGGATGGAATATTGATGGTCTTGCAGAACATCAAATATACAACAAGCTCCATGAAATGGGATTTGCAATCACTGCATATAAAATGTGAGGGTCTGCAGATAAAGAAGCTGCTACTATGATTGCTGCACGTTTCACCGGTATGGTCAAACATTGGTGGGATAACTACTGCAATGATGAGACTAAGTTTCTTATCCTCAATGCCACAGCAACAAAGACAGTTGTTAAAGTTGAAGGAAACACACAGTCTACTTCCCAAATTACTAAAGAAGATGCCTGTGCTACTCTCCTTTATCATATCGCCAAAAATTACATAGGCGAACCAAAACTTTTTCAAGATAGAAGTCTTCAAATCCTAAATAACCTCAACTGTCCAAATCTAGACGGTTTCATTCTTTACAAACATGCCTTTCTGAGCAAGGTCATGCTCCGTCCAGATTGTCATTTGGATTTTTGGAAGGAACGCTTCATTAGTGGTTTCCCTCTCCTTTTTGCAGACAAGGTAAGAACTAAAATTCAGGATAGGAATTATGGTAGTATTCCTTACAGTAGCCTGATTTATGGTGATTTGGTAAGTACCATCAATATTGTAGGGCTTGAACTCTGCATAGATATTAAGCTTAAAAATCAACTTAAGAAAGAACAATCATCTTCTAGGAGAGAACTTGAATTTTTTTGTAAAGACTTTGGTTTTATCACTCCACCAGATAAAGTGAAAAGGGATAAAAGTGATAAGAAATCTCACAAGAAAAAATCTCGAAGAAGAGATGATTCTACCAGACCTAGGAGAAAGAAATCCAGGTCCAAGAGGCCTAAAGATGCCAAAGTAGTTGTTTGTTGGACATGTGGCAAGTCAGGCCATAAGGCTAATGAATGTCGTTCGAAAACCAAGAAAAAGAAGATTAATCTTCTTAATATGGATGAAGACACCAAAGGTAAGCTTCTTGCTATACTTGATGAACCTCTTTCTGAATCTTCAGGTACATCTGATGAATACAACGATGATTGGGATATTAATCTGGATTAAGAGTCAGATGTAAGCCAATCATGAAAAGATTGCACCTGTACTGAAGCCTTTTGCACTTGCGACAGTACACCCTAAGCCATTCGAGTACTTTCAGATCATCCTAAAGAAGATCTCTTTGATATTATTCAGCATATAGCTGATGATGAGGCTAGAACTCATTTCCTCCTAGTACTCAAAAAATATCATTCTCAACACAGACAAACCTAAATCCCGTCCAGTTGTTGAACCTTTCAGCATGAAACAAATCATGAGCCGCTCAGAGAGTCAATCTGAACCCTCCATATCCGATATTCATCATGAAGTATCTAGTCTCAAGGAAGATATTAGAGATATCAAATCCCGACTAGGAATAGTTGAAATGGATGTTCTTACAGATCAAGTTATCAACAAGGCCACTGTACAGGAACCAGATTCAGACCATGAATCTACACAGGATAATGAAGTTGATTCGATCAATAATGACCATTTGGTTGAACCAATAGTCACCAATACCGGTAATAATCCTTCTAGCTCAGTAGCTCCAGGAGTAACAGTAATCTCTTCAATTAGACCTTAGAGTCATCATATTCCTGTTAAAATAGTTGTTAATAAACATTTTGTGATTAACAAAATTGCTTTGCTTGACAGTGGTGCAGATTGCAACTGCATAGTAAAAGGTATAGTACCTACAAAGTATTTACAAAAAAGTACTTCAAAACTATACTCCGCTATAGGGGAACTTTTGAAAATTAATTATAAGCTTTCTAAAGCCCATATTTGCAATAATAGTATTTGTTTAACAAATGATTTTGTAATCACTGGAGATATCAATGAAGATATCATTCTTGGAATACCTTTTATTACTCAGATAAAACCTTATGTTACTGATTTAAATGGTATTAATACTACTATACTTGGGAAATAATTACATTTTCCTTTTGATAAAACACTTTCACAGGATGAAAGTAATTTTATAGGAGAAAACACTATTTTCCGTATTAATAACCTTTCACAACATATCACCTTTTTCAAGGATGAGATTCGTGTTAAGAAAATCGAACAGATTTTAAAAACCCCGGAGATAGTTACTAAGATAGCTAATCTTCAAAAGAATTTTGAACAAGAAATATGTTCTGATTTTCCAAATGCTTTTTGGGAACGCAAAAAATATATTGTTGACTTACCATACATTGAGGGATTCAATGAACATACAATTACCACTAAGGCAAGGCCCATTCAGATGAATCATGATATGATGGAATTTTGTAAGAAAGAGATTGACACTCTTTTAAAGAATAAGATTATCAGGGTTTCTAAAAATGTAGAGAAAGAAAGAGGAGCACCAAGACTGGTAATCAACTATAAGCCTTTAAACTCTGTTTTAAAATAGATCATGTATCCCATACCTAACAAACGAGACCTTTAGAAAAGGACTTTTAAAGCTAATGTTTATAGCATGTTTGACATGAAATCGGGTTTTTGGAACAGGTTTCAAAAAAAGATAAATACAAAACTGCTTTCAACGTTCCATTTGGACAGTATGAATGGAATGTAATGCCTTTTGGGCTCAAGAACGCCCCGTCTGAATTTCAAAACATCATGAATTCTATATTCAATGATTATTCTTATATGTCAATTGTTTACATTGATGATGTGCTGATCTTTTCTGAGAATATTGATTCTCATTTTAAACATCTCAACACTTTCTTCAAAATTGTTAAGAATAATGAGTTGGTTGTCAGTGCCAAAAAAATGGTTCTCTTTCAAACTACCATAAGGTTTTTAGGTCACGATCTTTATCAAGGTATTTATAAACCTATTTGTAGAGCCATATAGTTCTCCTCCAAATTTCCTAATGAAATCCCTGATAAAACCCAATTTCAGATGTTTTTAGGAAGTCTTAATTATGTTGCTGATTTTATCCCAAAAGTCAGACACGTTTGTGAACCCTTGTATAAAAGCCTTAGAAAGAACCCCGTCCCTTGGAGTTCTTAACAAACCCAGGCTGTCATTCGTGTGAAAGCTTTGGCCCAAAGTATTCCATGTTTAGGAATCCCTAACCCTGATGCTTTTATGATTGTGGAAACTGATGCATTTGATGCAGGTTATGGAGGTATCCTGAAACAAAAAGTAGATCATGAATCTACAGAACAACTTGTTCATTTTACATTAGGAATCTGGAATTCCTCTCAAAAATATTATTAAACAGTCAAAAAGGAAGTTTTATCTATAGTGTTATGTATCACTAAGTTTCAAGATGACCTTATCAATAAATAATTTTTGTTAAGAGTAGATTGTAAATCTGCTAAAGAAATTTTGCAAAAAGATGTCAAAAACATTGTTTCAAAACAAATATTTGCTAGATGGCAGGCTCTACTATCCAGCTTTGATTTCAAAATTGAGTTTATCAAAGGAGAAAATAATTCTCTACCCGATTATCTAACTCGTGAATTCTTGCAGGGAAAAAATGAGGCCGTTTAGACCTATCACTCCTTCCAAAGGAGACAATCTCCTAAAAGCAAAAATGGCTAGACCATTATTTATCCATCCCCCTTTAACTCCAGCAAAAGCTGAATATCCTTAGAGGCCTGAACTAACCTTTCAAAACAAGTTCACAGCACTAGCCGATTATCCACGGCTACCATTTCCTTCACAACCACAGCCTCCAAAGTTGCTTTGTCCACCTCAGCCAAAACTGATTAACCTCAAACTAATGAAACCCTTTGAACAAGGAGCATCTTCCAGCTCTGTTCAAATAAACTAAAGTTACACAATGAAGGAACCCGAATCTTTCGCTCAAGCTGTTAACCTTGAGTTAACCGAAACCATTCCTTCCAAACCAATTCCAAAAGAAGAATCTTTTGATTTTATTGTTTCACGGGTATTGCCAATAATGGCTCTCAACAAAGAATATGAAAATGTAGATACAAGTGTACTGATCAGGACATGTTACACAGATTCCAATTATGTGGATACAGATAATCTATTAAAAACAAGGAGATTCTATGAAGCCATTCTCACTGATACGGATTCAATAGAAATTGAGCATTCTAGAGATGCCAACAATCATATTAATTATTCAAGGTTTACCATCAAGAAAATCTTGGATCCATTTGAATGGTTTGCAGACCATCTACATACTCCCATTGCATTAACGATGGCGCACAAACCACAGACTTATAACTGGTATGATTATAAGGCAGCATGGATGAATTTCCTTTATTTGAGACCATGACATACTTAGTTTGTAAAGTATAGTCCTAGCATTATCAAGGCCCCCATTCCCAGGTGGTTCTATGAATGGTGGAACATGTTCGGAGGAATTGAGAAGATTCTTCCTCAACAATTTCTCAGTAGGTTTGAAAATTTCCAAACCAAAGAAGAAATTACTACTCAACCAACGCATATAAAATTATGCAAATATTATATTCAAAAAAGGATATCTTATATTATTACTTGGAATTTCTCCAAAAATGATTTTGAACGCATTCAGTACTTGTGTAAACAAATGCAAGTCAGAGGTTGGGTTCCCAAACAACCAAATGCTAAGGTCCAAGAAGAGATGAAATCTTCTACAAAAAGTTCATCCAAAGCAGCACTCAGAAAGAAACTGAAAGATGCATTGGATAACATGGAAAAATACGATGAAAACCAGATCATGAAAATGATTGAAGATGTCGCTTGCACCGAAAGCAGTAGAGAAGACAATGGTGACATGTGTGATCACAAAGGTTTAGCCTTGGCTTACATGAATCCTGATTATGAATAGGAAAAGGACCCTTGTGGAAAAATAAAGGCAAAGCCGGAATTATTTTTCCATATAGTGACATTTCATTATTCTAAATTAGCATCCAAAGAGAAGATACAAGACAAAACACTTTTGAGAAAAATATGTTCCATTATATCTCCTTAGTCAAAAAGAGATTCCCATCCGGTCACTTTTGAAAAAGAAATAGACCCTTATGTTTCCCACTATGAGAAAATTATTCTCCACTATCTCTACTTTAACAAAAGAAGTAGACCCCTCCTTTTTGTCGGCAACATCCTAGCTTTACACTTGTATGCCTAAGATATAAAGGCAATTTCTCCATCTCCTATATAAGGAGACTTTCATTTGCACTTAGAGGCATCAGAAAATTTCCTCTATTCTAAAAAACCTCTATCTCTTTTGTAATCTATTTCCTATGTTCTTGCTTTCTAAGTTTGAAGCTATGCAATAAACGTCAATTTCTTGTAAGTTATTTATTTTAATCTTCTTTATAATTCCGCATTACTTAAGAGTAAGTGGGAGTCTCCTTATATAGGAGTGGCGGAGAATGCCTTTATATCTTTGGCGTACAAGTGTAAGGCTAAGAGGTTGCCGAAAAAAGGAGGGGTGTACTTCTTTTGCTAAAGTATAGATAGTGGAGAATAATTTTCTCATAATGCAAGACACTGGGGTCTACTTCTTTTTCAAAAGTGATTGAGTGGGAATCTCTTTTTGACTAAGGAGATAATGGGACATCTTTTCTGAAAGTGTTTTGTCTTATAGCTTCTCAATGGATGCTAATCTAGAATAGTGAAATGCCACTAAATTAAAAACTAATTCCGGCTTTGCCTCTATTTTTTCATTAAGGGTCCTTTTCCTATTCATAATCAGGTTCCATGTAAGCCAAGGCTAAACCTTTGGGATCACACATGTCACCATTATCTTCACTGCTGCTTTCTGTGGAAGCGGCGTCTTCAATCATTTTCATGATTTGATGTTCTTCATATTTATCTAAGTTATCCAATGCTTCTTTCAATTTCTGTTTGAGAGATGCCTTGGATGAACTTCTCGTGGAAGATCTTGTCTTCTCTTGGACCTTAGCATTTGGTTGTTTGGGAATCCAAACTTTCAGTTGAATTTGTTTACACAAATAATGAATACGTTCAAAGTCATTCTTGGAGAAATTCCAAGATATAATATAAGATATTCTTTTCTGGATATAATATTTGCATAATTTAATATGCACTGGTAGGGTAGTAATTTCTTCTTTGGTTTGGAAATCTTCAAACCTATTGAGAAATCGTTGGGGAAGAATCTTCTCAATTCCTCCAAATAAGTTTCACCAGTCATAGAACCATCTGGGAATGGGGGCCTTGATAATGCTTGGACTATACTTTACGAACCAAGTATGCCTTGGTCTAAAATAAAGGAAATTCATCCATGCTGCCTTATAATCATACCAATTATAAGTCTGTGACTTCTGAGCCATTGTCAAAGCAATTGGAGTGTGAAGATGATCTTTAAACCATTCAAATGGATCCAAGATTTTTTTGATTGTAAATCTTGAATAATTAATATAATTGTTTGCATCTCTGGAATGCTCAATTTCTATTGAATTTGTATCAACCTTAGTTGGCAAATTCGATCAAGTATGCCTTACCCATTCGGCACATCACCGATTACCACCTTTGTTCGCCTTTTAAGCGTTCATTTTTTCATCAAGTCGTGTTACCTTTGGCGATGGTCATCTTGCTCATCATTCAACTTCAGCGAGTCACCATTTCAATTTTTTAGACTTGCAAGCTACTTTGAACATCTTAAATTGTGAGTACTGTCACTTTGATCAAGGTTAGAGCATTTGGGCTATCTACCATTTCGGTTAGGCGACTACTAGTGTAGAGTTTATACTTCTTTCAATGTTTTTGGCATTTATTTCATGCATTCATCCTTGCCTTTTCCTTTATCCTTTATAGCTGCATTTCATCAAAATATCAACAGAATAGGGAATAATTAGGAATTGAGGACACTACTTATTGAACTAAAATGACCTCAAATGAGTTTAAATCTACCACTCATCAACACCCCCAACTTAAACTTTTGCTTGTCGTCAAGTAAATCAACAACACAAATAGTTCAACAAGAGTGTCTACAAAAGTTCTCAATGAGATGCAAGTGCCACTACAATACTAATATCAAGCAAATGCAACATTCAATCATGCTCCAAAAATTTCAACTGATGACTAGCCGGTATTAATCCAAGATCATCATAACTATTGCTTCTCTTCTAGTGCAAAACCACATTTTAACAATGAATTAAAGTGCTCTCATATAAAGATTCATTCCATGCTCTCACAAAAAAAGAAGAAGTTAGGAACCAATACAACTCTCACTCTCCGGAAGAGAAATACATGGAAGCTTCATCACATAAGTTTACCCATATTTTCCAATAATAACACAACCTAGTTCATGCAACATCTCAAAGTTCTTTTAGGCTTGTAATTGGGCGGGGGGGGGGAGGGGTTAAGGTACGGTCAATTTGGCTCAATGAATTCACATTTCAAAAACATTTTTGCACTCATCTTCTCCTCTTAAGTTCTTTCAATTTTTTCACTTGGACACACAAACTTCATTTTTTCATTCATCTTTTTGAAACACCTTTTATATAATCACACTTTATTTTTCATTTCAATTTTCAAACTTTCTTATCATTATGTTTTATAATGAGGGGATTCCTTCTTTTTGCAAAAAGCATCAAAGTTGAGTCTCACTTTTTCTTTCTTTTCCTTTTACTTGGCTTTGTTTTCTCCTTCTTATCCAGACCCCGAACTTAGGATTTTGACCTAAGTTTTCTATTCAAACAAACCTATGCTTAGAAAAGGATTTATGGGTGAGAATTTAGGAACAATTTAGCTCAAAACGTTTCAACAAGGTTGATAACAAATGGTTTTGGCTCAAATGGTGCCATGATGGTTGCATAACCTCACAAGGTAGTCACAAAGGTAAGAACATTTGGGTTTTCTATCAAAATTTGAGACCAAGATCATTTCTTGCATTCACCAAAGCTAGAGAATCGGACTAACAAGGCAAATTTTAGGATTCAACAAGCATGATTTCAAGTAAATTCTCCCAACACAAGGCACTCCAAACACAATCATATAGCACAATCCTACAAGATCAAAAGCTTATATGCGTTGTTCATTGGCATGTTCACACCAAAATGCAAGTAGTTAACACAAGAATAAAAAATATTATTCAAAACCGAAGCCACACCAATTTCTTCTTCCAGTCATTAGCACAAAGAACATTTCTAAAAATAAGTACTATCCAAGACATCGATATAGGACATAATCAATTTTCAAAAATCAACAATGAAAGCTCAAGTATTTCAAAAACATATAAACTATTGGGGCAATAAATAACAACAGAAAAAATGACCTAAACCGTCAACTATCATAATAAATACTAAAATATCATATAACAACAAATATCTCAAACTATAACTGAAAATAACAAAATACAATCAAAAAGGGAAATATTGGCACAAGCGCCCATACCCCACCAAAATAAAAATAATTGTGCCCTCAATGTCATAGAAATTAAGTACAAGAGAAGAGTGATATAAGGATCCCCCTGATGGGCTATGCATGTGAAGCACTCTGATCCATAGTATCGGTGGAAATGGCATCATCATACCCATTAATGCCCTCCAAGTTAGGAGCAGGAGTTAACATGGTAGAATTAGCCATGGCATCACTGCCTAACACATCTATAGGAGGAATAGTATGGTCTGAAGACACCACTAGTCACGACTGTGGAGTTCTCCACACGAGATTTTTCCATTGTAGCCAACACCAATGTCTCCTAAATATCATGAAGCTCTGTCACAGTCTCAATAATCCACTACTCATCCTCTCTCCAAAACTACTCTTCATCTATCTTCTCATTTGAATAAAAATTAGCCTATTCATCAACTCTACCATCATCACCAAGATCACAAGGGTGCTCGGCCACACCACTAGGTGCCTCCGCTCTCAGCTCAGAGTTAGGCACAAACTTAGGCATATCAAATGTAACACCTCACTATTTGAAAGAGCAAAAACTAGAAAGAACTAAATTGGAAATAACAAAATATAAAATTTTGAAAGCTTTGCTTAAGTTGTGATTTTTGGGACAACTTCAAACAACCATAACATTCAGTAAAGGATGAGTTAGGTGGCCCATATGTTATCAAATGAAAGGTCTTGGAATTCTCTTTCCAATGACACCGAGTTTGATAATATTTTAGCTCGTATGAGGGAGATATTTCTATTTGAAGTTGGGCTTTCAAGTTAAGGAAAATTACCCAAAAATAAGAGGGGTATTTTGGTCTTTTTCTTGCCCTATTAGATTTACTTCATTTTTACTAAAATGATTTAGTTCAATTTAAACAAATTCTAATTTATGCTTGGGTGTTGAGAGGAGTTCAAGAACATGAGAAAGGGAGAAAAGTCAAGGCGTTCTTCAGTTTTGCTTGCTAATCGAAGATTGTTTCACCAAGGGTTTAATCCCTAAGAGGTATGTTAGTTTTCATAGTGTTGGGTTCGTTCACCCACATACCAATCATGTTTTACATTATCGAACTTATCCCTAGAGATTGATAAATTAAGTCCTTGAAGAGTTTCTTGAAGAGTTGTTATTCGTTCTTGAATCTTGATGTTTTGTTGAGTTCTTCAGGAGAAGATTTTGTAAAGGGATTGAGTAAATTGATAGTTCTTGAGTGATGTTTTCTAAAAAAATTATGGGTTATAAGAAATTGAGTATTTTTACCATAAAGTTCAGTGGCTAAGAGTTTAGTCGAGCTTGATAGAAGAAGAAAAAGTCAAACAAAACTTGCTCCAAGTCTATGTCGAGGTAGTACTGAACTGGCCTAGGCCCACACTCCAATAGATATTAGGAGTTTTTAGGGATTGGATCGTTATTATAGAAGGATTTTCGAGGGGTTATCATCTATTTCATCCATGTTGACTAAGTTAACTCAGAAAACAATTAAGTTTCAATGGTCTAAAGCTTGTGAGAAAATCTTTTAGGAATTGAAAGAGAGGGCAACTTAAGATTCACGAGAGGAATTACCCAACCCATGATCTAGAGTTGGCTATTGTTGTGTTTGCTTTGAAAATATGGCGTGATTATCTTTATGGTATTTATGTAGATGTGTTTACCGATACAAGATTCTTCAGTATGTGTTTAGTTAGAAAGAGCTTAATCTCAGACAAAAGAAGGTGGTTGGAGTTACTCGTGGATTATTATATGAGTATTCTTTATCACCCAGGTAAGACTAATATTGTTGCTAATGCTTTGAGCAGATTGTCTATGGGTAGTACCGCCCATATTAAAGAAGACAAAAAAGAGTTGGCAAAAGATGTGCCCAGACTTGCACGACTAGGAGTCCGATTAATGGATTCCAACGAAGGAGGAGTGGTGGTGATGAATGGAATCATCATTAGTATTTGATGTTAAAGAAAAAAGATCAAGGCCCTATTTTGCTAGAATTAAAGTGAAATGTTCATAAGCAAAAAGTGATGGATTTTGAACAAGAGGGAGATGGTGTATTGAGGATATGTTGAGGGCGTGTGTGATCGATTGCAATGGTAATTGGGATCATCACTTACCTCTCATTAAGTTTTCTTACAACAATAGTTATCACTCTAGCATCCAAATGGCTCAGTATAAGTCTCTTTATGGGACAAAATGTACATCTCCTATTGGAAGGTTTGAGGTTGGTAAAGCTGGGTTGATAGGACAAAACTTGGTTCATCAAGCTATAGAGAGAGTAAAGATCATTCAAGAAAGATTGAAAACAGCGTAGAGTCGTCAGAATAACTATACTGATGTTAGGAGAAGAGACTTAGAGTTTGAGGTGGATTATTGGGTTTACTTGAACGTTTCACCCATGAAGGGTGTTATGAGGTTTGGTATGGGGAAACTTAGTCCCCGATATATTGGTCCTTACAAGATATCCAAGAGGATTGGTAATGTAGCATATGCGTTGGAGATGAGTCCACAAATTGGACTCTTTTAGGGCTATATTTTAGTAAAAATTGTGTCCTCAAATGCTTATATTAGCTCAATATCTGATGAAAACCTTTAAATTTCAGATATTTGAAGTTCGAAGGAATGAATGGACACTACTTCGCAAAAAGGAACCAAAAGGCTGAAAAGAATGAGAAAATGAAGTCCTGAGGATCGCCAAGTTCACTTGGCAAATCGCCGAAGGGTCTCACTTCGCCTTTTTTTCTAGTGTGCTGAGCCTTGAAGTAAATGATCAAGTCGGTGGATGTTTTTTTATAAAGCCACGGGTTTTGACTTTCAACATTTTTCACATTCTCTCACTCTCGATTTTTGCAAAATCGCTCCTACTTAGTATTTTCAAAAAAATCCGTATCTCTTGAGTATTCTAGCTGATTTAGTAGTGCTTGGATATGTACTAATTTGCTGCCTACAATCACTGTTTTGACTTGATCTGCCTAAAAGGTTAGTCCTCATGACCCTACATTTAATTATGATGATTACACTCTCATTGCAAGAAATTTTATCCCATGTTGTGTTTTTGCCTTTATCACAACTTTAGACTATTCACGTGCCTCTTTTGATTTTCTAATCCAACCCTTCTGCTTTAAATGTTGAAACGTTGTTCTAGTGAGTTAGCATGAATAAATTTTTTTGAAGTGCTCCTGCATATTGTTTAAGTTGAGAAAAGAGAAAAACTGTACGCTTGATTGATCTAGTGCATGTTTGGATTTTGTTTTCAGGGGTTGCGGGTTGAAATCGAGAGGATAGATGGGAAATAGGCACAATAGATTGATTGGAGAGCTAGATCGAGCTCCCCAAATCACTCAGCGGTTCTCCTATTGACCCCATGTCACCTTTAATTTCATGCTACTTGAGACATGGATTATGTACCTTTCGGCGACAAATCTCAGATCGCCATAAGTATTCGGTGGATCGCCAAAAGTACCCTCGATGACCTCTTGTCTGCATCCCTTTCCTTTATTGCACTGTAACTTTCAGCGGACAACGCACTGCTCACCAAAGAAATTAGATAATTCGCTGATCCATTCGGCGAGATAGTCTGCAAATGTGTCCTTATGAAGTTGATTTAGTTTCTCTAACTTCCTCCCAAATTATTTGCAGAAATGGCTAGAACTAAAGTTGCAAGGGAAAGCAGGTCACCCAAAAGTAAAACAAGGGATTAAAATCAACGAGGATGCAACTGCATCCAGAAGCAAGGTTGCTAAACTTTCCCAAATTGGTGGGAGAGGCAAGGTCAATGACAAGATCCTTGAACTTTTAGATGCAAGCACTGACAGTGAGGGCTTTTACAGAAATGACCCCAACCAATCTAAACGTGAAGATGTGGGTTCTAATGAGAATGATTTGTTAATAACGCAGATGGCTGGCGGCGAACTAAAAAGTTGAATGATCCATCCAGGATCAGAAACACCCAGCCTACCACTCCTACATCTCAAGGTTCAGAGTAGACAATGTTGCTAGCGCCTCCAGTACAGGGTCCTCTGCCTAATTCAAGAAACCAAATAAAAACTGAAGGACTGACAATAATTCTGGAAGAAAAATGGTTGTCCGTAGACAGGGTTATAGACAGACACCCAGAAATAATGGAGTGCCTGAGATACCATAAGTTCCAAATTTTCACCAAACCCCGTGGCCCGTATATTCCGAACTGGGTAAGAGAGTTCTATAGTGCATATAGTGCACTAATACCTCAGAAAAAGCAACTAGCAGCAACCTTCAAAGAAGTAGACTATGTGGCTATTAGAGGCAGGAGAGTGAAGTGTGATAGTGAGGCGATTAACGTGGTTTTAGGCATGTCCACAAATATTGGAGATCACTGCCAGCACTTAATCAGAACAAAGAAACTGGATGAGATGAAAAAGTGGTTAGCCCCACTAATTTCAGATGAGGCGCCGAAATGGTTGGCGGAAGGAGCTCCAATTGAAAAGAAAGAACTAAACATAGCAACAAGGTTCTGGTTTGGTTTCATTAGCAGCACGATCATGCCATCCCAGAATGAGTCAATTCTTCACCCTGCCAAGGAAGCTTTCCTGGGTTGCATAATAGAGGAAGCACGGATAAACTTGGGAGAAATCACCGCGTCAGAGATACTCATGCGTGCAAGGCAGAGAAAGACCTCACTTCTATTCCCATTATTGATCACAATATTGTGCAAACAAGCTCGGGTACCTCGGGACGTCAAGGAAGATGTGGAAATGATACCCATAGCCTCTACTGACATTCGGAGAATCAAAGCTGAATACTTTAAGGATCAAGCAAAAAGGAAGAAGGCAGCATTGTTGGCGTCAGGAAACATATAATCATCACCTGCAGAGGAACCTCCAGATTCTTCCACTGCTGCAAGGTCTCCCAGACCTAATGTTATTGCTACTATTTCCAAACCTCCAATCACCCAGGCTTCTCTACTTTGGATGGGACAGCTCGCCCTTTTTGCTGAACGTCGAGCTGCAAATCTAGAGGCCTCTGTTCCTAGCATGATCCAGATTGCCTTAGCTGATGCTATGACACCTCTGAACACTATCATTAACGCCCTAGCAGCCAGGATAGCGGTGTGTGAGCACAACCAAAGGGCCACAAATGAGGTGACAGCTTTAAAGGCTGCCATTGTTGAGCTGCGAAAAGATGTAAACCAGCTGAAGTTCATCGATATGTCCATGATCTTTGGAACAAAGGAAACTCCAGACATGTGTGCAACACCTCAGACCACCACTGGACATGGGGATAGAGCAAAACATATGGTCAACCTTGACTCAGAAGAAGAGACTGACGAAGAGATAATTGAGGGAGCTGCAGTAAACAACATAGCCGAGACCGAAAAAATCATGGTAGACGTTGCTGTGCCACCCTCCTTGGCAAAGACTCCTGCAGCTGGATCCAGTGGAGCTGGTCCTTCAGGGAGTTACTCTGGGCACTGATGCCCAGACATATGGAGCGACTACTTGGCCAGGATCCCCTCTTTACCTCCCTCTCAGTCTTTCTTTATTTTTCCTTTTGGATTATGTGTTAATTGCATTTGAGGACAAATTGCTTTTATTTGTGGTGGGGTGAGGCTCAACCTTTGTGTGCTATTGATTTTCGTGTTTTGTGTATATTTGAGTTGTCTATTTTTAATTGTGTTATATATTGCCTTTCATGTATGTTTGAGCTCATGGCTCCTCTTTTTTATTTTAATGGACTTTTTGATTTTAATGGATGCAAATTTTGACCTTTCCGAAAAAAATTGTTTTTTGAATATTTTCTCCACTGCTGGTGTTGAAATTGGATGTTCCTTTGCAAAATTTAAGTCTCAGTTTCGATCAATACTGATGACTTGTATGGTGCTCCCAATCGAACGAACATGAATGTGTGGCTACGACGAGACCAAATGAAGTTGCATAGACAATATGTGAACTCTTTGCATCTTGTTGTGATGAACCATTTATCGAATTGATTCTCTTGTAATGACCGTTGCACACTAGCGAAAGTGTGTAGTCTTGTTTGACTTAAGTGTCGATGCCTTGTGTTGTTAGCTTACTTTAAACTATGCATGAATAAACCTAGAATTTGCCCCGTTAGTCTGATTGATTTAGAAAGGTGTACTCTTGAGATGATTTTAGGAAATCTTAAAGAGTGTGAGCCAAATTTGACATATACCTCTTTTGTGGCCTACCCGTGAGCTTGTGAAACTCGTTTGAACACCCCTTGAGCCCTACTTTTCTTTGGAAGAAACTTGATGAACCCTAGACCTTACTTAACCCACTACATATAATCTTGTTGATTTGTGGTCTTGTGAATAGTCAACTTAGGCCAAAAGCCTATGTTGGGGGTGTGGTGAAAAGGAAAAGGAGAAGTCAAGAAGTGCAAGAAAAAGTCTCTCTAACCTATGGTATTGCAAAACAAAATGGAAACCTTTCTATAAAAAAAGAAAAAAAGAAAAAAAGAAAAAAGAAGGTGTATATCTATATATAAATTTTGAATAAAGGTGCAAAAGTTGGGTTTCCATACAATACATGAAAAGTGAATGAAAGGATGACTTAGAAGCACTAGAAGAAAAAGTTATAAGGGAAGGAAAAAGGGCGTTTTCAAAACACCACATCTCCTGAGGATGAAGAATTCATTGAGCCTAAATGACCATACCTATGCACTCAGCCCCATTACAAGCCTTGAAAAGACCTTTTTGATCTTGAGTAAGCCGAACCGAAAGTCGATTGGAAAATAAGGGCAAACCTATGGGTAAAAACATGCATTGTGTTCCTCATTTTGAGTGTGACCGTTGCATCTGATTGGTGATAATAAATTTATTAACCTCTGTGTGTGAATATTGAATCATTCTTTGTGTGAGGGCATTTAGATACTTTCGTTGAGCTTGAACTTACATTAGCAAAAAGTATTGTGAGCATGAGAATATTTGGTAATGGTGTGTCACAACTTGAATATTTGGTAATGGTGTGTCACAACTTGAATCTTTGAGTACACAATTGTATCTTCACATAAGTAGTTTGAGGTCTTGTTGTGTACATTCATGATTAAGTCTTGTGTAGCACTGTTTGAGACACCCTTTTTAAACAACTGAACTTGAGTTTGCTTGAGGACAAGCAAAAGTTTAAGTTGGGGGTGTTGATGAGTCCACAAATTGGACTCATTTAGGGCTATATTTTAATAGAAATTGTGTCCTCAAATGCTTATATTATCTCAATATCTGATGAAAACCTTTAAGTTTCAGGTATTTGAATTTGAAGGAATGCATGGACACTACTTCATAAAAAGGAACGAACAACTTGAAAAGAATGAAAAAATGAAGGCCTGAGGATCGCCGAGTTCACTTGGCGAATCGCCGAAGGGTCTCACTTCGCCTTTTGTTCCAGTGTGATGAGCCCTGAAGGAAAAGATCAAGTCGGCGGAAAAAGAGAACAGTCGGCGCATCACCGATATGTTCCGCGAAGCAGTACTATGTCGCCCAATGACCCAGAGCACGATGATGCCGAAGGATGGTGCGAGACGGCGATGAACTACACCAAAGTGTGAATCACCGAGTTAATCAGCGATTTCGACTAATGTCGCTGAGTGATCCGCCGCAACACAGATTTTTAAAAACTATAAATACTCGTTGAGAGTTATAGCTTTCTATCAGATTTTAGAAGGAGACTTTAGTATAAATATTTATTTTTATCTCAAGTTTGTAAGGGTTTGAAGACTTGAAGGAAAAAAGGGTTTCACCTCTTTCAATTTGGAAGTGGGTCTCATAGATTCTTCCTTCTTTGCTCAAATCAAGACTTATTTTTCTATACCCATTTGATTTCAACATCATTAAAGGTAATTTCTATGTCTTGATGTGTGGCTAAAAATCCCCATTCTTGGGGTATGATTTAGCAAATATGTGTTGATATTATTGTTGGGTCTTGCTTACTAATAGGTTAGATGTATTTTAATGGTGATTTCACCTAGTGGTTGTGGTTTAATTTAATGGGTTTGTAGTTGCAAATACAAAACCACCCATGTATTTTCAGCTAGCCCGAGAGGGAGGTCGCGAAACCAAGACCATTAGACTGATGGCCTAATGAGTGCGTCGACATGAGATTTAGTCCGAGAGGGTGAGCCCTAGTCCCATATCCTAACACTCAGCTCGAGAGAGTGAGTGGGCTAAGGCGTAGGCCGGTGTTCATGCGGCAAATGAGTGTCCGAGAGGAACACATTTGAAAAGGGGTAACTTACCCAAGAGGGAATTTATTTCCATCTAAAGCTTAGCCTAGTCACTATTATCTTTCAAATTTCCTATCGAAAGCATGTATCCAACTATTTATCTCAACTTGTATTGCGGTCACACCCCAAGAACTCTTCTCCATACTTGATTTCTTGTTATTTTTGTTGTTTTTACTTACTAGTGACAAAACCTCGATTGATATTTGACACTTTTGTGTCCCTCTCTTTAATTACAATGTTTTTACTCGTTAATGTATTTAGCTACGACTAGTTAGAACTAAATTTTATTTTTCTATTAACTCTCAAGGTCAATCCCTTAGGACACGGCCCCAACCCTTGGTTGGGTTACTATACTATCACACGATCGTAGACACTCATACTGAAAGTTGTGTCGTTGATTACGTGAATGGAAAAATACTAAACATCAAGCTACCGATAGAGTTAGCAATAGTCAATCCGGTATTTCACATTTCAATTTTGAAAAAAGTGTATGGGCGATCCTTCACTTATTTTAGCGATTGAAAATATTTTTATTAAGGATAGATTATCTTATAAGGAGATTCTCATTCAGATTCTAGATGGTCAAGTTTGCAAGTTGAGAACCAAGGAGTTAGCATCAGTCAAGGTCTTATGGACGAATCAGTTTGTTTAGGAAGCTACTTTGGAAGCTGAGGAGGATATGAAGAAGACTACCCACATCTCTTTGAGTCCAGAGAAATTCCCAATTAAGGTACTAATCATTTTTTGGCATTTGTTTTAGTTGAAATGTTTTGTTATTTTGCATATTGATTGTTTGAGTTGGGTGTTAGATGTTACAACTCTTAGTCTACTTAGAGTAATCTCATTCGAGGACGAATGTTACCAAGGGGGAGATATTGTAACACCTCACTATTTGAAAGAGCTAAATATAGAAATAACAAAATTGGAAATAGAAAAATCTGAAATTTTGTAAGTTATGCTTAAGTTGTGTGTTTTGGGTCAACTTTAAATGACCATAACTTGTAGCACATGATGAGTTAGGTGGCCTATAAGAAATAAAATAAAAGGTCTTGGAATCCTCTTTCCAACACGACCGATTTTGCTAATTTACGAGCTCGTATGAGGGAGATAGACAATTTAAAGTCGGGCTGTCCAGTAAAGGAAAGTTACCCGAAAATAAGAGTGGTATTTTGGTCTTTTCCTTGCCTATCATATTTAATTAATTTTTAGTAAATAATTAGGACTCTAATCTGATTTGGTTTAATTTACACAAATCCTAATTCACGCTAGGTTTTTCAGAGGAGTTCAAGAAGAGCAGAAAGGAGAAAAGTCAAGGCGTTCTTCAATTTTATTTGCACATCGACGGTTGTTTCGCCAAGGGTTTAATCCCTAAGAGGTATATGAGTTTTCATAGTGTTGGTTTAATTCACCCACACAACAATCATGTTTTATATTATCGAATTTATCCTTAGAGTTGAGAAATTAAGTTCTTGGTGAGTTTTTTGAAGAGTTGTTAGTTGTTCTTGAATCTTGATGTTAGGTTGAATTATTGAGCTGAGGATTTTGCTAAGGGGCTGAGTAAATTGATATTTATTGAGTGATTTTTGCTAAAATTGTTCTGGGTTATAAGAACTCGAGAGTTTTTACCGTAGAAGTTCAGTGGGTATGAGTAGAATCGGGTTCGGGAGAAAAAGAAAAAGTCGAATAGAAACTGGCACCCACTTGCTCTCCCACAAAGATATTTCTCTTTGCGCGTCATGGAGAGAACGCGAACTCCACTATTTCAAAACTTTTTTCGCGACCAAATTATATAAATAAAATCCGCATCGCGAACTTGTTCCCCATACATGGTTTTTCGACCATTTCTCATGATTAACTATTTGAAACTCATTTAATCATCACGACATCCTTCTTATCATATATCTTAACCTTGAATTCATAATTCTAATTCAAGTTACAGTTAACAGTTAAGTCTTGAGATTTCTTTGAGTCTTTTACAGTTGTTTTTAAACTTGTGTTAAGACTTGAGCATTGAGTTTGAAGAAGAGTAAAAGTTGAGTTCATTTTATTTAAAATGATATATGGGAACTAAGTACTCCCAAGAGTAAATGTTTTCACATTTAAGATGAGTGGAAACTGATATTTCCAAAGGAGCTTTGAAAAGTTTGAGTACCATCTCTTTTAGGAGAAGGATCTTTTAGTAATGATCTCAAACCACTGAAAGAGTTATGTTTTTAAACATATGAGCTAGTTACATTTTGGGAGTAGTATTGAGCACCGATATGGGGGAGAGTTCTATTTACTCACAGCCCCCATAAACCATGTAGCCAACGTGGGTTGAAAGGGTCATACTTTTTAGATGATTCCTTATTGCTTTTTAGCATAGACAAGTGGATCCATTTAGTAGTAGGTTCTATATCCCGGCAAAGTACAAGAATGTTCTGGAAGCATGGGCTAGATGTTGTATCATCACATAGCTCATAGTGCTGAATGTCGGTTAAAGAATCTCCTACAGAGTTACTTGTATTTTTATATATAAAACTAAGTTATTATTGTATTTTGCTTATACATTGAGTTTTTGTCTACTATTTTAAAAGCATTTCTTTATATTGCATCTTTATCACTGCTTTACATTGAAATGAATTGAGTTGAGTTGAGACGAGGTAAGTGTTTCTTCAGTTCCAGTTCAAGCTTATGTATTGTTTTAGATTTCCCCTCACATGCTCGTACATTCAATGTACTGACGCCATTTGGCCCGCATTGTTTTATGATTCAGATACAGGTAATCACGATCAACATCCAACTTTTCGTTGATGTGGTCGAGTTCCAGAGTTATTTGGTGAGCCTCCTTGCTTCCGGTGGATCCCTTTATCTTTTTTTTTTATTCATTTTTTATAGGATGATTGGGGGTCTTGTCCCGTCATTCCCTCATAGTATTAGAGGCTTCATAGATAGATAGACAGTAGTTCATGAGTTTTTTTCATTTTCAGTTGTTAATGTTTTAAAGACTTGAGCTTCCTCTTTCTGGCTAGTTGAATATTCCTATATATTCTGAGTTTACCTTTTGATACTTTTGAGTTATGTTTTACATTTGAGTTTATATTATGTTGAGTAAGTCTTCCGCTGAGAGTTGAGCCAAGCCAAAGGTTCGCTTGGGGCCAACAATGCTTCTTGAGTGTCATCCATGTCCAGTACGTAGGGTCAGGCCGTGTCATCAGACCTTAGAACCGCACCCCATAATGTAGAGATATCGGTGGACTATAGATCGTTCACCTCAACCCGAAGAGTAGGAATGTCACCCCTAATGGCATTCAACTCATCCGAGCTATCCAGTTTCTTTTCCTATGCATCTACCCTACATGTGAGTCTTTCAAACCTCTTCCCCTATGATACTAGAGTGGCTTGGTACTCTACCATCTGGCCTTTATCTCATAGTAGTGCATCCTTAATGGCCTTCTTGATCAGTTTGGGCATCTTTTTCTCTACCCTCACTGCTCTAGTATCTGCAGATCGGCTAAGGTTACACATTTTTTATATCAAGGCCTGGCTCAAAGGTGGTCGGGAAACAAGGGCAAGTGCAACATATGAGAAAAATGACAATTCAGAGACTCACCAAATGGAAAGGATGAAGAAAGAGAAGCGGGAGCTCCCAAAAGTAACTCGGCGACTCACCGAGTTAGCCTCCAGCTTGCATAAAGTTACAGCAAAGTATCACATGTTCCAAATCAACTTGGTGAGAAAAATGACAATTCAGAGACTCATCAAATGGATCAGCAATCGCGATCTTGCTCGCCTAAACTTCTAGAACAATTTTTGGCAGGAGTCAAGAAGGTGAAAAGAAGCACAAATCAATAGATCACTGAGTTGATCGACGATCAGGATTAATCTTGCCAAGTGGACTCAGTAATGAGATTTTGAGAACGCATAAAAAAAAAATGAACAGTTCTTCAGTTCCCTTACTGTGTATTTCTTTGTCTTTGAGAGTTTTTAGGTTTTTCACATTGTTTACATTCTTAGAGAAGTTTGGGTGTTTAGATTTGGATATTTTAAGATTTTAGCTTCGACTTAAGCATTTGGGTATTGCATATCGTTAACAATTCATATGGAAAACTTTGTCGATAATGATTTTTTCCTTTCCTTTATGTTTGGCTAAAACCCTCTTACCTTAGGGGTGTAATCATGTAGTCGAATGCATTAATTAGCTAATGGGTGTTATTAATTGTTTATTTTAATGTTTTTGAAATGGGTTCAATTATTTGTTCATGTTTTAATTGATGAATTGAAATTGCAAATTCAATCCTAGTTTATCTCTCTATGCTTGCTTGAGAAAGAGGAATTGGAGTAGAATGATTGATTGAAAGTTATGTTGATTGCGTCTTTAAAATATAGCTTGAGAAAGTGGGTTTGATTGTTTCTTTACAAACCCATCATGAGAGAGTAGGTTAATTAAGGAATTGGGTTGTTTAGTAATGATAGCTTGTTAAGGTTCGAGAGAACTCACCTGTAACATAATAGTTGATCGAGAGATGGCTATTGTAGTCAAAACCTATCCTACCCATTAAAACTCAACAACTTTAAGAAACTAGTAATTACCCATTACACGAAATTAGCATTTGATTGATCACATTCCTAAGGTCTGATCTCTAATTGTTTATTTCCATTATTATTTATTCCTTGTAAAAAATTGGTTACTAATCCCCCATATTTGATATTAATCATTCAAACTTCGTGATTTAATTTCAAGTTACGAAACCTTTACTTCTACAAATGATTAGGACACGTTTTTACTTACTAATTGAATTCCCTACTGTGTCACTCTCTGTGGGATCGACCCCAACTCTTAGTTGGGTTTATACTTGTTAGTGACTGCCTGCTTAAAATTGGATGAAGTGTAGTTGAGCATTATCAAAAATGGTGCCGCAGCCGGGGAGTGGTGTTTAGAATTCTTTTATTGCTGTGTTTTCGTGAACTAATTTTATTGTAGTTGAATTATCTTATTTTTGTTCTTTGTGATTTCTCCAAAACAGGTGATGAAATGAGTTGAACGGGAGCAATGCAAGTCAACTCGGGTACAATGATGACATCATAAACTTACCCGATGTCAATGAATATCATCTAGGAAGTGCGGGTTCTATTTGATTGCCTCTAATTGTGGTCAATGCGGTGTTTCATGTGACTTGCACGGTGTTGCAGTTGTTGCAAATGAAGGGTCTCTTTGGGGGGTTTGCTCATGAGGACCCTCATGACCACATCCAAAATTTCATGGATATTTGTGGACCATTCTTTTTCAAGAACATCACTCAAGAGTCAATACGACTCTGTTTGTTTCCCTTTTGTCTAATGGGGGAAGCAACAAAGTGGTTGACCAAACTACTAAGGGAAATGATCACTTCTTGGGACGAGCTAACGAAAGTGTTTTATGAAAGGTTTTTCCCTCCCTCGAAGATGGTTAAATTGAGGGATAATATTCAAAACTTCAAACAGATTGATGGTGAGCCCATCCATGAAACATGGTTGAGGTTCCAAAAGTTGCTTCTCTAATGTCCAACTCACTGGTTGCCAGACAATGTGCTATAGAAATATTTTTATTAGAGTATTGACATAGTCTACAAAGGTGTCGCTGACCAACTCATTTGGGGTTGAATCATGAGACAACCATTTGACATAGCGTTGGCCCTACTTGATGAGATGATGAAAATTAATCGTGCATGGCACACTAGGGAAGATCATGTGTCTCCCTTGAATCTTGATCTGACAAAGGAACAAATGGAAAAAACCAAAAATGAGATGAGATCATGGCCAAGATAATTACCCAAATGGACCTATTGACGAAGCATGTTATGGGAGGTGGTTACAAGGCTGTGAATGCGGTTGGTGCTAGTAGTGGTGTGAATCCTGATGACACAATTTGGGCCATGTACAATGAAGAGGTGCAATTATTGTCAAACCAAGTGGGGGTTCTTGTCTGAGCTATCTAAGATCAGGCGGGAATCAAGGTTGGAATAGAGATCGTGATGATGGATGGAGATATCGAGATCGAAAATGGCGTGACGCTGGTTCAAATTGGCGAGATAGAGATGGTGACAAAGATCGCAATGGCTCTCCTCATGAATGTCAAAGATCGAAGGAATCGAGGATTGACCCTAAAAGCTTCCGGACTGGGATATGCTTGCTCATATCTTGAAAAAGGTGGAAGGAGCGGACAAGGTACTCAAGGAGATGAAATACTATGTCTCTTCTCTAAATTAAACGATTACTTTGCACTCGATTTCCATTAAGCAGCTCGAAACTTAGATGAATCAGATCTCGACTCATTTAAATCCAAGATGGAATTGGGGGTCTCCCCAGTGAGACTATGGTAAGCCCAAAAAATGAGGCATGATAACATGGCCATGTCGTTCCACATTAATGTTAAATAAGGCACTTCTTGGGAGGCAACCCAAGTTTTACTTTTTCTTTTAAATAACGTTTGTTCAATTTGTAGGATGAAATTTGAATTTTTAGGAAAAGGGCAATTGGGCGAGCTAAAGTCCATTTGACAACACGCTGAGTGACTCGGTGAGCCCGACATAGCTCGCCCTTAATATGTACTGGATGGCCAAGTTTTTATTTAAACTGGCGGGCTAAAGTCCACTCGGTGTATCGTCTAGTGGATCGATGGTGTTAATGAACCTCGTGGATCAAGGCGCGAACTGAAGGGTAACATGCCTTTCAACTATTTTAAATTGAAATCTTCTCATTATTTTGAACTTTTAGACTTTTTCTCACTAACAATCAAAGTTTAGATTATAGTTTTTCACTTCAATTTTTGTGGGTGTACTCGTGTGATCGAAATCGGAAGAGTTGCACATTATTTCTCTTTGCCTTAGTGTCGTGTGTCTGCAATTGAGGTTTGCTATCCGAACTTGTTTTTAAATTGCAAAAATTGTGTCGAACATGTGTTTGTGTAGTTCATAGATCTAGTATATGCTTTAATTCAGTGTTAATATCTATTTAGAACTCAAGCATACCTAATATCTTATTTAGCAAAAAACAGTTTTAGATTAGTATTTAAATAGTGTAAATTGCAGGTTTGCATGTTGGGTTTTGTGTGGGTGAAGTCTGAGTAACCCAAGTTCTACCAAACAAATTAAATTTGCCCAATGATAGATTTGGGGGACGTCATTCCTAAGGCAAAATCGTTATTTGGTTGAATCTAGATCAATTGGTGGAACTTTGAGTACCCCGGGGTAGGTAATCGTTGTGTGTATAGTATCTAGGCTTTAATTGCATAGAATTAGGCCTGCAATTGGTTGTCGTAGGTTGTGTGTAGAGAAATAGATATTGGAGAGAAAATCTGGCGCACTGGGACATTTGGCGAGCTGAGTCGAGCTCGCCAAGTGAATCAGTGGTTCACCAATTAAATATCCTTGCTGCCTTTTTGACCTGATATGGCTATAAATTAATCTGTAACTTTCAACGATATGCTTGTGGTCGACAATTTTACTTGGAAACTCACCGAATTGTTTTAGCTTTGCCTTTCTGATCTCATTTTTGGCTAAATATTTCTTTAACATTCGACGAGGTATTCTTTTATCGCCAAGTTAGTTCGGCGACTCGCCGAATGGACTTGCATCTCGCCCTTTTGTGCTGAATTGTTGTTAAATTTCTCTTTAAAATTCGATGAGACCTCTTAAACTCGCCAAGCTGTTTGGTAGTATTCCTGCAACTTTTTGAATATGAAATTTTCTGAACCCTTTACAATTGCATGTGTTTTATTTGTGTTTTTCTACAGATATGGCTAGACCAAAGCTTCCGGTGAGAGGTCTAGCACCCTGCAAAAAGGCAAAAGGGGTCGTAATTGCTGCGTAGGTCACACCTCTCTAGGTCACTCTTCGTAAGACTCCTCAGGGAAATGTAAAGGGAAAAAGGAAGAAGTGAGTGGTGGAAAGTTCCAACTCGAGTACGAGTTATTTAGACAACATGGGCATAGACTACACTCACCTGACCACCTCTAAGTATGAGATGGTGGAGGATGCGGGGTTTAGGACACCTATTCACACACCAGCGATTGAGGGGAGTTGCATAACATGAAGCACTCAAAGCTGCTATCTAAATCAATTCATGACCGAGCAATACTTTGTGCACCTCCAGTACCAGCAGCAGTATAGGCACCTCAAGTGCCTCCGACCCCGACGCATCATCCTCGTTTCATGAACCGACTGAAGGTTGTTGTCTTGATGACTATTTTAGAGGAGAAGTGGTTGTCTACATATAATGTGGTAGACCGGTATCTTGATGTGTGGGAGACGTTGTGCTTCTACAAGTTTCAGCAGGTCACCAAGCCCTAAAATCGGTATGTTCCTTCAAGGGTTCGGGATTTTTATGCAGGTTATGCAAAGTTGATCCTGAAAGGGAAGAATAAGGTTGGGTTGATGGCACCAATGGTGACACACTCTGAAATAGGTGGCGTAACTTGCACTAGATACATTATTAGATCAAGTTACCCACTAAAACATACTAGTTAACAAAATTGTGAGACAAAAACATTGGGCAACACAACCTCTAAAAAGTTAAGTTTGTACTAGCTAGCCGACGAGGCCACAACTGAAGACATACCTACCTACACACACATATATATACATGCCAAGTCTATGGGCTGGAGATTGAAACATACAAAAGAAAACACAGAATATTGTGTCCATAATAGCCTCTATGAGTGACATAAGCACTTTTGGGACAAGGCCCCGACTATACCGAAATTGTACAACAAAAGTAAACATCCTCTGAAATCCCCAGGATAAGATGGAGCTTACCAACTCACAGTTGAACCTAAATCCTAGTGGGTGGGTTCATCAATATCCCTACCTAAACCTGCTCGCACGAAACAAAAAACAGCGTCTCTGGCAATGGGACGTCAATCCGAACAAAAAATGTACTGGTATGTAAAGTGGAAAGTTAAATCAGAAATAGTTACTGTAAAAGGGTAAAAAAGATACCACCTGAAACTGAAACCCAAATAATCTCCATGCCTGACATTTGGCCTCCTACTATTTAAAGATGGATGGTATGCTAGTATAATCGTATGTCATGAATATATATATATATATATGCATGACATACCAAACCAAATGCTAGCAATGGTGGTGCTTCCAGGTAGCTAACCAACATCATATATACGCCAACTTGTGGCCATCGGTGTCAGATACGTATAAATATAGGCAATAGGCCCCATACCTCCTGATTATAGCTCAGGTGTAGAATGGATAACATGTCATGTCATGGATTTGTAACACTTATATGTTACCATTGTCATGTTGCCAATCTTGGTATGTTTGTAGTCTTGTTCTCATAAATCCGTAATCACTTTCGTATGACATGTAACCATCTCATGGAACCTAATATGTTTTTCCAAATAAGCTTGAAGAGTTGACTCGAATTTTAGAAAGATAACCTAATCTTGCAAACATTCATAACAAGTTTAAGGTGATTTACATAGTTCCTATACTTGGTTCCTGGATAATTTATAAAAGAAGTATTTCAAAAATCAAGTGTTCTAATAGTTTAAACATTTAAGTTATATTTGAATGTTTTGAAGATCGTGGGTTACTTTAAAGATTTTTCATAATAATTTTAGTGGGGAAAGAGGGCTGGTTACAAATAATAAGGGTCTCCCATGATATTTTAGTCACATCACCTAAAGAAGAATAAGAATTCATACATGCGGACATATAATCAAGGAAACCGATAAAATGACATGTAGAAGTCGAATAATATATTTATCCAAACGAGTGGAATATCAAAATTATAGAATCATTAAAATAATTCAGTTGACATCCCAATGCCTTTCACTGAAGGTGTTTCTAGAAAGAGAATAACAAAATATCACATTCGACGTTTTAGGGATTTTCTAGGAGTGGTGCTAAAATGAGGGACAGAGCTTAGCCTTAACATACCTTAAACTTAATCATGCAAGAACTCCATTATAACCCTCTCTTAAACTTTCATTTTGGTTAGGGAGTGAAAATAAATGTTTTCATGGCTTAAAATGTCGAGTAAGCCGACATACCACATTTTTTACCCGACCCAGATTCTGCCCCGACAGTCCGCAGTAAGACTCGAATAACTTTTTACTCAGATGTCGGCTGGATACGGGGTTTTGTGAATTGCAAAGACTTGTAGGCCTTCGATTTGATAGGTCATGGGCCTTTTAACTTTTTATATATTGGTAGAAAACATCCAAGACACTTGACCAAAAGTTAAGAAAATATTATTTGAGAAACTTTGATAACTTTTGTCGACCTTAGTTTCGCTAATTTTCTTGACTTCAAAACATAACATACGACCCTTGTGCTATTATAATACCTCATAACACACTATTCTTAGCATGTTAGATACTCATAGGCTTACCCAAAGGTATAAGATAATTTAAACCTTTCAAACGGGCGAAGTTCTACCCGAGCCATTTCTTTAATCTAGAACTTTGTCTAAGGGGTCCCTTTGACCTAAAACATTAGTTTAGTTCCTTGATATTGCCACCCATTTGAAATCTTAATCTCCAATTTACTATACCAAGTCATATACACCTCATATAACCATGCCAAACTACGCAACACCTCTTATGCAGGAATAGAGAAAAAAGTACGGGATCTTACATTCTTCCCCCCACTCCCCCAACCTTATGAACATTCTCCCGTGAATGAATCTAGACAATTCCTTGGTTGAGTTTTTTTTTCATAGGACTTTATTTTCTAATCTATATTTCATACAGTAACAAACCTAAAGTCAAATTATGAAAATTTTAACTACTAAGCGTTGTATAGCTATCTCGTAAGAAGACATATAAATTGCACCTTCAAGCTACTTAAAATCTGATTAAGTCATTATGAAGAAATAATTGCCTATTATCGAAATGTGACTCACCTTAAGTCGTAAACAGTTGGGGGTTCTCCTTCCTCATTTCCTCTTCCGCTTCCCAAGTCGTTTCCTCAATGTTGTTATTTCTCTATAACACTTTCACAGAAGCTACTTCTTTAGTTCGAAGCTTTCTTACTTGCCGATCTAAAATCACTATTGGTACCTCTGCATAAGATAAATCTTCAGTGATGCAAATATTTTTAATCGGCATAATACGTGAAGGATCTCCAATGCACTTCCGCAACATAGAAACATGAAATACAGGGTGGATTGCTTTCAATTAAAAAGGAAAATCAAGCTCGTATGCCACCATACTGATTAACGTAACAAGGCATTTCATCCAATACTAAATGCCAACGATCGTTCGTCAGTATAATAACACAACTACGTGAGTTGGGGTTGATCTTACAGGGAGTAGTACTCCTTCAAATTCAATAATAAAAGTACAATGACAATCTCTTCAATCAAACAAATTCTTCCACAATTAATGTTCAAATCTCAAATTTCAGGTTTTAACTACCAATCCAAATTGACACTTCAACACAAGAAATCCAATATTAGAGTAAAGCTTTCGGAATTGATCAGCCAATTATTGAATCTCAACGAAATGGATAAAAGTTACTGCTCATAATGGGATAATTTGTTGTGGGTAGGTCGAATCATATATAAAGTAACTTTTTCTCGAGCAATTACCTTTTCTATGTTGAATTCTCTCGAACTTCAACACCATTCAAAAGAGGCCCAACTCTTTACCCTCATCAAATCCACTCTCTCGAGCTGGATACAAAGGAAGGGTCACTTGTTTCACTCTCTTGAGCTAAAACCAAGGAAACCCACTACTAAGGATGCTAAGATTGCCACCTTGGTTCCACACCTCTCTCTCGAGCAACTGCACAACACTGAAATTGATGCACGAATTATCGCAATTCAACTAGAAACACAACAACAACTTAGACTCACTTCTAATTAACACCATTCTTTTCAACAAACAAACAACCACTAAGTGAATTCAACAATAGGCTTCATGATCAAAACCCCAAGAAAAGGGTATTAGCCACTCATTTTAGAAATAAGAAAATCAAAATCAATTATCACTCCCATAGTTGGGTACAAAATGGGAATTATAGATGAAATTCAATTGATAATCTCCTCTCTTACAAAATCTCTCTCAAAATCTTGCTAAAAATCACTCTCTAAACCCTTTGGTAGTGTTTTCTCTCTAAGTAATTATTTCCTCCCTTTCTGAATGAATTTCTCTCTCTAGCCAAAACTAATTTAAACAAGTCTAAAGTGTCACTGCTCAGGACTATTCGGCAAAGTAAGTTGGGTATCGCTGACGGATCGGTGAATCGCCGGTTGCTCTTCATCTGGCCTTCATTTTTTGCTTTTTGTTTGTCTAGATACTGTGACTTTAGGCGATCTAGGTTGGATCACCGAATGACTCCATGATTCGCCCTTTATCCTTCCATCTCGCTCATCAGCACTTGCCTGATGAGTCCACAATTTGGACTCATTTAAGGCTTTATTTTGATCGATTTAGTGTCCTCAAATGCATATTTTGTTTCAATAACTGATGTAAGTCTTTTAGTTTCAGGTATTTGAGTTGAGAGACAAAGCATGGATGCTATCAACCAAAAAAGGAACAAGGCGACTGAAATAACGAAAAAATTAAGGCCTGAGGATCGCCTAATGCATTAGGAGGTTGCCGAATGTCCTTAACCTCGCCCAAAGTTCTAGTGTACTGAGCTATGAAGGAAAACATCAAGTTGGCGGTGAAAGGGAGAAGGCGGCGCGTCACCGAACAATTTCGTGAAGCAACACCATTTCACCTAATGATTCAAAATACAAAGATGTTGAAGGCAAAAGCTGAAAGGCGATGAACCACACCAAATGGAGGATAGTCGAGTGCATCGGCGATCCCAACTAACTACGCCAAGTGGTCCTTCACAGTACAAATTTTTTAAAACTATAAATACCCATTTAAATATGTAGCTTAGTGTGAAGTTTTACATATCAGAAATCAAGTTGTAGCGAATTATTACTTATTTTTAGAATATTTCAGTTTGAGTTCTTAGACTTTTTGGGAGACATTGTTCTTGAGCTTTGAAGGTTTTGAAAGTTTTCATCTCCAAGAAATTGGAAGTGGGCATCAAAGAATCTTTATCTTAAACATGTTTAACGACATTATTTATCGTACCCATTTGATGGAAACACTTTTACGTATCAATTTCTATCTCTTTACATGTCTAGCTAAAACCTTGACTTGAGTGTGATTGTGTGAATTTGGGTTAAATTTACTATTGGGTATTGCTCAGTGTTAGTCTATTTGTTGTTTAAATGTGATTTCATTTAGTAGTTCTGTTTGAACTTAATGGGATTGTAGTTGCAAATACGATTTCATCTCAGTGATTTTGGCTTGCTCGAGAGAGAGGTTTTAAAACAAAAACTACAAAATTGATAGCCTGTGGTTATTGGGTCGTCGTGGGTTCAGCTCAAGAGAGTGAATCCTAGACCTTCTCCCACACATTTAGATCGAGATAGTTAATGGGCTAAGGCGAAGGTTGTTCTTAATTGCTGCAACTCGGTGTTCGGGAGAAATCGAGTTGATTCAGGGTAAGTTGTTCAAGAGAAAATTTACCGTCACTAAAGTCTAGCTTAATTACAAATGTTTAGCAATTTACTATCAATAAGCATTTACCCGGTTGTTTATTTTTCCCATATTCCTATAACATCCCAAGAATCTCGTCTACCTATCTCGCATCGTTAAATTTTTCATATTTTTGTTTATTAGTTGAATACAAAACCCCCATTGATAATTCACATTCGTGTCACTTCTTGATTTAGTATGCTTTTACTCGTAAATATATATAGCTATGATTGACTAGAACATAATTTTAATTTTCTACTTAATTCACGATTACTAACCGCTCCCTTGGGACTCGACCCCAACCTATTCGATTGGGTTATATTACTACACCCGATCGTTGACACTTGAATTGGAAGTAGTGTCTTTGATTACGTCAAACATTAAAATGGCGCCGCTGCTGGGGAGTAGTGTTAATTGAGAATTTTTAGTTAAGTTGGATTTTGTTCTTGGTAGTGATAGCTCTACTCACTTAATTTTTAGTTTTGTTTTGCTTGTTTGTGTGTTGAAACAGGAAAAAGGAGTGTAAAGGGTGAAAATGTTAACCAAATAGATCACCCCCTGTTCAGGTTATTGAACTTTAGGGATAACCTCCTAACATTCCAGCAATTGGAAAGTTAGACTATCCATGATATGTGGCCGAGATTTAAGGCATTGCTACAGCAATGGCCTAATCATGGAATGCCAGACAATTTGCTGCTAGAATGCTTCTATAGAGGCCTTGGTCCCGAAAATAGAAGTGTTGCTGATGAACTTTTTGCAGGTTGTTTGATACGACAACCATATGGATTAGTAGCCCAACGCCTTGTTGGGATGGTTAAAGCCAACAAGGAAGCAGTAAAGGGCCAAGAATGGGTTGCATTGTTGATTCAGCTGGACAACCTATCCAAGAAGGTAATGAAGTTGGAAGCAAGGTTTAAAAAGAAAAGCAAGTACCTTCCCCCTCGCAAGTGTAAGAAAATGAAGCAACATGAGGGTGGATAAAATGGAGAAGCCCTCTCACTCATTCGACACAAAATCGAGGAACAAGATCGAGTGTTGAATGAGATAAAAGGGAATGTCAAAATACTGAATCAGATGACGATCTACCATTCCATGATTATTCAGCTACAACAAGCCCAAATAGGCCAAGTGTTGTCATGTCTCTATGCACAACATAAAGAGGGGTTACATAGTGATACTATGGTTAGCCCCGAGAATGAGGTTTCAATAGTGACTTACATTGTTCCACAACGTTAACTAAGGCGCTATTTGGGAGGCAACCCAAAACCCATTATTGCTTTATTTTTGTTTTAGAAATAATGGTGTGTTGATGTTGTAGGCTAAAGTGTGGAGAGTGTTTGAAAATTACAGGTTGGCGAGCTAAAAGGTCCAGTCGGCGCAACACCGAAAAGGTCAATGAGCCCAACCTAATCCGTCGTTTGACTCAAGACATCTTCAAAATAGAGTCTGCAAAACTCGGTGAGCCCAGTAATTCATTGGTGAATCATCAACCGGGTCGGCGATCCCGACGTAGACCGACGTTTGGACCCCTAGATTAACTGGAAAGTCTATAAACTCAGCAAGGTAAGTGAACACTCGGTGAGTCATCGAATTGGTCGGCGAGCGCGACTAACTTCACTTAATGGGTGAGAACTGGACGGTTTTAAAAGACAATGGTGTCAAAGTTTCAAAATCTTCACTTTCACTAGCTTTCAAACTTCGCAAACTCGCACCTAGTTAGTATTTTCAATATTGTTGAACTACATAAGTATTTTGGTTGTTGATTGGTGCTCGAACTTTGTATTACATTGCCACCTAGCATTTCAAAGTACTTTAATCAGCATAAAAGGTTGGTTTTCCAAACCCAGAGTTTATTTTATTGAATTTGTACTCATTGGCAATGATCTTATCTTAGTGATGTGTGCTGGGCCTCTCTGATAGGATTAGAATGTTTGAATGTCAATATTTATTTGATAATCTTGCATGTATTGTTTTGATCGTCGAATGCCCATAAATTTGTTCCTTCAAAATGAATTAAATTTTGTGGGGTTTTGCTTACGTGTTTATTAGATTGGTTGGGTGAAGTCTGAGCAGCCCGTATTTATGCTAAATGACGTAAATTGTACAATGATAGAGTGGGTGACACCATTCTTAAGGGCATAAGTCGTGAAATGGCCAAATTTGGCAAAACCGGGAGAAGTCTCAGTATCCCAGGGTGATGGGTGTTATGGGTATGAGCTTAATTTAACTAGTGCTTACTTTGATTTTATTTTCGGGGGTTGCGGGGTTAAATTTGAGAAGTTGGGTTAAAAATAGGCACGTTTGGCCGTTTGACGAGCTGGGTCGAGCTTGCCGAACCACTCAACGGTTCGGCTTATGTCCTCATCTCTCCTTTAATTTCATACTTAATGAGTACTTGAATTCTGTAACTTTCGGCGAGAAGCCTAAGCTCGCCGAAAAAAATCGGTGACTCGCCAAAGGTATTCTTAACCGACTTTGTCTGCACCACTGAACATTTTTTGCACTGGAACTTTCGGCGGGCTAGCCCTTTCTCGCCGAAAGGGACCTCTCATCAGCGACTTGCTGATAATTTTGAGCCACTCCTTTCGGCGAGCCCGATTTAGCTCGCCAAAGAGATTAGGCGACTCATCGACTTGATCGGCTAGTCTGTCTGCAGTTACTTTTTTGTGCTTTGATATGAATATTTACTAATTTCTCTCTGATGTTTTGCAGATATGGTACGAACAAATCTTGATGGGCCACCCCATAAAAAGCACGGGGAATTACTATAAATGAAGGGGGATCAAATACTCCAAAGAAGAGAAGGCAATAACTCCCACGGGAGACAAAGGCAAAAGAAAGAAGCACACATCTAAGAGAGTGGTTATTGACACTCGGGCTAATTTGTCTAAGCCTGAGGACGAGCAGCCTTTGTGTCACGACCTGGGATTAAACCCTAGACGTAACATGGCGTAGTTGACCACGAAGGGGTCTCATACAAGCCCTTAGCATAATCATACACATAATGTCATAAGAAATAATGCGGAAATTAAAACTTTTTCTTCAACAAACGAAGTCATCTTTTTTCAAAATATAAAGGAGTCTAAACATTGTCTCATTGGCCATCTATACAATAGAATATTTAGACATATAGGGATACAACCGTTACATAGTTCTAAAATGAAACTAATAAAAGAAACTACTAAGATATCTACTAAGTAAGATGTTGGTCCCCAAACTTGAGGACTCATCAATTGGCTTGGAGGATCACCTATTCCAAGCCCCTTGAACCAAAACTACCATCTCCATGAACCAGCCCCCTACATTGTAGAAAACATAGAAATATGGGGTAGCACAAAAATGTACTAAGTATGGTAGCCATGCACAAAACCATTAAAACATGCATGAAAAGGGACATTTCATTTGAAATCATGCTTTATGCCATTTTTGAACATCATCTTTGAATTAGTTGGAGAATGCAACCATTAAGGTAACTCACATACATTTCATTATAACCTGAGAAATATCATTATAACAAGCATAGTCTCCAATATCAATATAATACACATCCCAATCTTCACAACACATAGCCTCCAATTATACAAGAATACACGGTTAAATACCAAGACCATCACATCATGAAGGAATCATCACATAAGTAACCTCTAAAACACACTTGTGCAATGTATGGTAACTAACATGTATTTACAATGTACAACACAAGTCCCAAGGGAGTGGCGGTGAAAATTAATAGAAAAATAAAATTTAGTTCTTATTAGTCATAGCTATAAACATTATCGAATATAAGCAGGATAAATCTAGGGGGTGATGCAAGCGTCAATTAACGATGGGGGTTTGTCACAAGTAAGCAAAAACAACAAAAATGCAAAGAGTACTAATATGGAGACGAGATTCTTGGGATGTGATAGGAATACGAGATAGACTAAATCATTGGGCACATGCTTTTGGTAGTAAATTCATTGATTATTTGTGACTAGGCTAAACTATAGTGGCGTTAAATTCTCTCTCGAGCAACTTAACCCGAAACAAATGGGTTCCTCTCAGACACCCACTTGCCGCATGAAGAACAACCTCCGCCTAAGCCCACTCACTCTCTCGATCTGAGTGTGTGGGGATGAGACTAGGGATCACTATCTCGAGCTGAACCTCATCTCGAACCACTAACACCGGCCATCAATTTAGTAGTCTTAGTTTTACGACCTCTCTCTCGAGCAAGCCGAAAACACAAAGGTGAAATCGTATTTGCAACTACAACTTCATTAAGCTCAACCATAACTACTAAACGAAATCACATCAAAACAACAAATAAATCACCACTAAGCAAGACCCAACAGATAATCTAACCCATATTCACAAAATCACACCCCAAGAATTGGGGTTTTAGCTAGACATGCTAAAGAGATAGAAATTTATACCCAAATGAGTTTGAATTCAAATGGGTATGAAGATTTAAGTCTCAAATCAAGTCAAGAGTGAAGAATCCACAAGACCCAAGTCCAAAATCTTGGAGTTGAAACCCTTTGAACCTTCAAGTTCTTTAAAACCCTTTCCCAACTTAGAACTCAAAAATAGATGCTAAGTATGAAAATATTACTGTTCAAAGCTAAAATTTCTCTTCTAAATAATTATTCTCTGATACCAAGTTTGTCACGACTCGGGGTTACCCCCTAGACGTACAATGGCGTAGTTGACCCCGAAGGGGTCTCATACAAGCCCTTAGCATAATCATACATATATTGTCATAAGACATAATGCAAAATTAAAACTTTTTCTTCAACAACTGAAGTCCTTTTTTAAAAAATTAGAAAAGAGTCTAAACATTGTCTCATTGGCCATCTATACAATCGAATACTTAGACATATAGGGATACAACCCTTACATGTTTATAAAATGAAACTAATAAAAGAAACTACTAAGATATCTACTAAGTAAGATGTTGGTCCCTGAACTTGAGGACTCATCAACTGGCTTGGAGGATCACCTATTCCAAGCCCTTTGAACAAAAACTACCATCTCCATGAACCAACCCTCTACATTGTAGAAAACATAGAAATACGGGTTAGCATAAAAATGTACTAAGTATGGTAGCCATGCACAAAACCATTAAAACATGCATGAAAACGGACATTTCATTTGAAATCATGCTTTATGCCATTTTTGAGCATCATCTTTGAAATAGTTGGAGAATGCAAACAATAAGGCAACTCACATACATTTCATTATAACATGTGAAATATCATTATAACAACAAGCATAGTCTCCACTATCAATATAATACACATCCCAATCTTCATAAAACATAGCCTCCAATTATACAAGAATACACGGTTAAATACCAAGATCATCACATCATGAAGTAATCATCACATAAGCAACCTCTAAAACACACTTGTGCAATTTATGGTAACTAACATGTATTTACAATGTACAACACAAATCCAATATCACATAACTACTTATTTCATGGTAAATCCATTACCTTAGTAACCTCTAGGAAACACTTGTGCAATGTGGGGTTAGCATCCCATAATACAAACCCTACTAAGTACTCCTTTGAAGCTACCTTAGTGATGCATTACATCTTTAGACTTCATTATACGAAATATTCACAAATTAAGGAAATAGTCATGTACATTACTCTAATACAAGGAATGTCATGCATAACTACTATCAATTTAATATACATACATGCATTCGAATCTCATCATAATGCAAAGGAACCATCCTATGAAATCCTACTAAGTCTACTTGTGCAATGTGGGAGTGAAGTCCCATACCCCCACTACTACTAAGTAAACTCACTAAGAAGTCATAGTATAGTTCATGTCTCATTCATTAACTTCATTATTATAGGGAAAAGTTACCATAACCGACATAGACCATGTGAGCTACATGGAATCCGGTGTCATATAACCCCACACCGAAAGAAGACGTTCTTACCTGCCGAAAGTAGAACTAATTACATTTAGCTTTTAAGTGGATCCACTAGCTAAGTCGTATGTTTGGCACATATTTATGGGATATGGAGATTGCTACTAGAAACCCAACCTATTGCATTAGCGGAGGAGCTTCCATCTCATGAGTCTACTATAGATGACCCAACCTATTGCATTAGCGGAGGGGCCTTTTCCTCATCGTCCATATCCACTCGGTACTAAGAATTATTTCCCAATTATACATAATTAATATGGAATTGTATCTACATGTGTGAAGGCATACTTTACCCTTCGTTCAATAAAACTTACTAAATAGCTCATAGATTCATTTAAAGGTGAGAACTAACTTTCAACCTTAGAATCAACATTAGTATGTGAGTATAACTTTCACACTAAGATCATGTGTTCTCATGAGAATGGACTTTCAATCAACACAATAGGATCATCATGGTCATGTACATTTCATGCATAATAATGAGTAAAGGTGCATATGAGAACTATATTTTCAATTAACACCATTGATACATCATATTCATGTTTATTCATGGAGTGTGTGTGCGCGTGCATGATTGTACTCACAACGGCGCAACAACAACAACATTATCATCATAGACACCTCCCTTCTCAAGGGGGTTCACAACATGTACATAATATCCCAACTCATGCACAATTCACATATATTGCATTTAAGGATCATAGACCATGTAAATCAACATATCTAATATTAATTACAATAGGCATGGATACATTCATCCTAGCAACACCATCATGATCATAACATAACATTCGTATTCATATCGTATCTGTAACACCCCGGAAATTCTATGGCCTAAGTTAGAGCCTCACCTTATGAATAATGACTTAAAAATAGTTAAAATGAGGTTTATAAACCTAATTTAATGTAATTGACTTAGTTTGGAAGAGTAAAAGTCTAAACGTCAAAAAACGACCAAGACGTCCGGAAACTAGAGAAGAATGTGTCCTAGCGTGTCCTTAGGTTTTGGGCAGGTTTGGGAGTGTCGTATGATGGTTTAATCTTGTAAAAAGGTTTAATTTAGGTAAATATATGTTTATAGGTTCAAAATGTTCAAATACGATGCCCCGGGACCACCCTAAGGGGCCCCAAGGAGGACCCCAACCTTGGCCAAGCAAGCTGCCAAGGTAGCTTGCAAAATGCACTTGGAGGGAATAGGTACGCGTCGCGTACTTGCTCCCCCAAGGAGAAAAAATTCAGTTCGCGACGCGGTCGTGTCGCGGACTCTACTGTCTCGAAATTTAATTCCAAATATCTTCTGGGAACAGCTCCGCGTCGCGGACTTGTTCCGCGACGAAGATTCAGAAATTCATAAATCAACTTTTATTTCATTAAAGAGTCCAACTAAGTAAGAGGTATTTTAGGTACTTTAGGGGACGTGTATATAATGATTTTTAAGTCAATTTATCTTACTTTTATCACTCAAACACAAAACCCCAATGATCTAAACCTAAAGTTCCTCCGTCTCTCTACTCTCCCTCTTCCCAAGAACTCCATTGAAGAAGATTGGAGCTTCAAGAAGAAGACCAACTCTCCAAGGTTTCAACGCGGATTTTCATGGTTAATTATTCAATAAGGTATGGTTTCTTATCACTCTTGGGATTCCTTTCCCCAAGAGGCCCCTTCAAGATGATTTTCAAAATCTCCAATTTCTAGGTTTTAATTCAAAAATGTGGGTCTTCTTTCTAAAGTGAAATTGATGTTATAAACTGACTTTGATTGATTTTATATGAACAATTATGGATGAATTTATGTTGTATTGATGGTTTCTTGAAGAATTCCCCATGAGACCCATGTTCCTCCTTCTTTTCCAAATTCTAACCCTAGTTTGTGTTGGATATTAAGTGAAGGCTATGAAGGGAATATGT
>JAJONZ010008098.1:0-53479 GCA_029582445.1 Solanum paucissectum | reverse complement strand
CTAGGGAAAGGACCAAAATGCCCTTAATGATTCCCGGACGGATTCCTTGTCAACTGCCCAACTTTCAAAGGCTGTAACTCGCTCATACGAACTCGGAATTGAGCAAACTCGACGGCGTTGGAAAGATCGTTCCACAAGCTTCGCACCCATAACTGGAACTAATACTAACTCATCCTGAGCTGGAAGTTATGACTGCTCAAAGTTGGCCAAAAACCACTGATTTCCACACTTAGCCAAATTTTCCAGATTTCAGATTTTTCCAAAAATGACTATTTCCAAATTCAAGCTTCTTCATAATCATTTTAAATTGTCGGATGTTACAACCCTGTAAGTTGTCAGGAGATTACATGTTTAGGCCTTCAGGCACGAAATTTGGATGGTTAATGTGTTGCTACTTGTTGTTTGGGATGGTAATGAACTTGATTAACTAATATGGTCCTTATGATGACTTTTGGGTGTTATCTGGGGGGAGGTGATTTGTGGGTAATCGAATTATGTATTGGAAGCAGATTGGAAGGAATCTTTTAGAGTAGGTGATAGTTGTTTGATTCTCGTTTATGTTACTTATACTTTCAAACTGCTTTGTTAGTATTATCAGTATAATGTTTGGCTATGTAAACTGAAATAACTGCTTGTGTCAATCTCGTGCAATGAATACATACAACGAATTCATGCAATGAATGTGTTTACTTTGGTGTACAAGTATGAACTTATGTGTTGTGATTGTAATTGTCAGTTGGATTGAGTCGCCTAGCACATACTAATGATTGGTTCGAATACCACGCATGGTACATGATATATATTGGTTGGCTCGAGTACCAAGCCTGATACATATTCAATTGGCTCGAGTAGCACGTCTGGTACAAGATATCTATATGGTTGGCTCGGGTACCACGCCGGTACAAATTACTAACGATTGACTCGAGTACCATGCCTTATACATGTTTGATTGTCCTCTGTGTATTGGTTCCGTGAATTGACCGATTTAATTATTACATATTATTTATCACGTGTTGGGTCCCTGAGTGACTAAATTGGTGTATTTAAAAGCTGGTGTAGTTCTTGTGTAGGTTGGGATTTCAAGTTAGATAACATAGACGATGTTTCAGGAATCCTAGGATAGTCCGGGTTACTTGAGGAAGTGTCGAAACTTATGTGGGTTGAGTTAAGGGTGATGGCTAAGAGTTTTACTGGAAAATAGAGTTGGTTGGTGAATTTGAGATTAGGAATAAATTCAGTAGGAAAGACTCGGGTGTTAGCAAAGTGGTGGTTTTGGGAAGTCATTATGTGATAGAAGGGTTAGGCGATGGTAAGTTGGATAGGTGAAATGACTCTTAGTGGAGGAGTTGGTAGTAGAATGATGTGGGTCACTTGGGGATATATTATGTGAATCCAAGATAGTGGTACTCGGTAATAAGGGTGATGGCTAAAGGGCCAGGAATGGATAGTTTAAGTCTTATGTTTTCTTCTGATTATTTGCATGTTATTATGTCTGGTGGATTTGGTCGACTGATGATGTCTACCAATATAAGTTGTTTGTACCGATACTACTCTTGCTATGCCACTTGGCATAGTCTGGTTTCATAGGTGAACACAACAATGATCTCCGACAACTTCTACTCCTCCTTTCTATGGTGGGAGCCGTGTTTATTTTTCATATGTTGTACTCTCTTAGAAGCTCTTGTACCTGTTTAGACTAGTTCCTAGGAAGTGATCCGGGAATTTTTCGAAGACCGTATATTTTATTAAGGTTGACAATTTGTTTTCTTAATTAAATAAGTGATGAGTTGAACTTTATTATACTTCTGCGGGTTGTTAGTTTTAAATTGGGTGGTAAGGGTTCTCC
The DNA here is from genome assembly GCA_029582445.1 of Solanum paucissectum. Classification (NCBI taxonomy): domain Eukaryota; kingdom Viridiplantae; phylum Streptophyta; class Magnoliopsida; order Solanales; family Solanaceae; genus Solanum; species Solanum paucissectum. Next base: position 51,633 of record JAJONZ010008098.1, on the reverse strand, counting down.
CGTCTAGATGTTAGAATAGGTGCCCGCACGATCCAATGATTTTGGATTGTGACAATATCAATTTTAATATTTATGAGCTATTAAGTTATCGGTATTACTCAGTTTGTCAAGGTACATTCAATTAGGAAAATTACTTAGCATTGAATGTATTTAGGAATGAAGGTTCACCCGTCAGTTAAGACTGAGACCTTTATTAGCAATCCCTAAGTTCCAGAATTATGTGCCATTGTAGGATTATATGGGTTACCGGTCAGACAAGACCTACTCCTTAGTCCTTTATGGACATCAACTTAGTACTACCACATTATCTTAGATTAGCCTCCTTACCCTAGCAAGGTATATTAGACCATTTATCATGAGGATGTTCCAATATTTATTAGTGCATGTTTTACTACGTGGTCATTGCATCAGCTTATGTAATTCAGTTGAGTATCTCATATTTTTTATCATGCTCAGTTTAGTGACTTATCATGCATGCCTCACATATTTAGTACATTCAAAGTACTGATCGCATACTTTTTGCACTATTTTATTTTATAATATAAATTCAGACACTCAATATCCAGCTCAAGAATAGTACGGTTTCCAGTCAGCTCAACATCAATATAGACGAGTCCTCATCTTTCGAGGACCACCTTTATCTTTACTTCAATTATTAGACATTGAGGGTTATATGGGAGATTGTCCTAGTAACTTTTCTTAGTAAAGTCTTTAGACAAACAGTTAGATAGCCATTTTCAGCTTTGGTTATGAATAGAAGATTTCTCTTTGAGTATTAAGTTTTACACTTCAAATCTCTCAACATTAGTTTTTGCATTCAGTTATTGTTTATGATAATCATGTGTCATGCCAGACTATGAATTAGCATGGGATCACTTTTGACTTTAAGCACTATGTTACGACTAGGCGGTAGTCTCAGGTAGTAACAAATTTGATATGAGAGCATTAGTTTCAAGTGTCCTACGGTGTCTGAAAGTCGCATTAAGTAAAGTTTGGTTCATGGGTGTGAAGCGCGCTACATTTATTGATGAGAGATTATGGAACATTTTAGGAAATACTTCACTAATTTCATACTCTTAGTTGTGTGATATAGTTTAACTCTATTTAACCTTCTTATGTTTTAATTCATTCTCTATGTGTTTATAGAACCATGACTCCCAGAAGTGCTTACGTCAAGAAAACATGAATGAAGACCATCAACCACCACCAGCTCCAGCAGACCCTTTGAACGAGCAGGTTTCCAATGAAGTTAATGGCTGCTTTTCAAGTTCTAGCTCAGGCCATGAACACTTAGGTCAATCAATAAGTTGTGGCCCCAGTCAACCCAAATAGGAATACCACTGTAGCAACGGTCCAAGACTTCACTTAGATATATTCTTGAGAGTTTTATGGTTCTAAGGTAGATGAGGATCCACACGAGTTTATTGATGGAAATAAGAAGATCACAGATTATGGGGGTCAGATCAGTGAAGAGTGCAAACTTAGCCGCTTACCAGTTGAAAGGAGTAGCTTAGATTTGGTACAAGCAATAAAAGGATGATAGAGGTGTTGATGTAGGCCCATCAGACTAGGAGAAGTTAGTGGCTGCATTTTTAGATAAGTTCCACTTGAGCTAGGGGAGATCAAGGTCCAGAAGTTTATCAACCTGAAATAGGATAAAATAGGATAACATGATGCTGGTGAAGGAGTATTCATTGAAATTCTCTCATCTCTCCAAGTATGCTTAATCTATGGTGGGCGATTCTAGGGCCCGTATGAGTAAGTTTGTTTCGGGTGTCTTTGAGACTGTGGTCAAGAAATGCAGGGTTGTTATGTTAATCAAAGAGATGGACATTTACAGATTGATGACCCATGCTCAACATATTGAAGAAGAGAAAGTCAAAGAGAGTGTTAGGGAGAGTAAGAGGGCTAGAACAAATAGCGTGGACTACTCTTAGCCAAATCAGGTGGTGACAATCACTCTCAATTGCATTAAAAGTTTTCAGGTCTAGTCCCATCCTCTTCTAGTGACCAGTACCTAATTTCAGATATGAGAATAGAGATAGGGTATCAAGCCCTAAGTTCCAAGGCAATGTCACTAGTGATCGTACTTTTTGGGTTTGCCAAAAGTGTTCATGGATGATAGTGGCAGCTACTTTGGATGTGAAAAGCAGGATCACTGACTGAGGGAGTGCCTAGTGGTCTCAAGTAAGGTCAAGGATATTCACCAATAGACTCGGACCAACCCTTTAACAGCTCCAACAGATTGCCAAACTCAGCAAGGTGCCTCGTCTAGTGTAGGTGGAAGACTGCCAGAATATGTCCTATGCTTTGTAGACTCAACAAGATCAGGAAGACTCCCCCGATGTATTCACTAGTATGTTACGTGTCTTTCGACTTGATGTTTGTTTATACATTACTAGCTAGATCTAAGGGACACACTTTGTTTCGTGACTCGTTATATTGCATTGAATTTTGATGTCAGTCCCAAAATCCTATTAGAACTTTTTTTAGTCTCTACTCTGTTGGTGAGTTAGTCTTAACTAAATGGGTATACAGAAATCGCTAGTCTCAATTATTTTAGAAAGTCACCATAGTGGATCTAGTAGAGTTTTACATGCTTGATTTTGATAATATCTTTAGCATGTATTAGTTACATTATTGTTATGCCTCAGTCGACCGTAGAACTAGAGTTGTTAAATTCCAGTTTCTGAATGAACTAGTCATAGAGTGGTAGAGTAGCACCTCAACGCCTATAGGTCGGTTTGTCTCTTACCTTAAGGCCAGAAAAACAATTTCTAAGGATTGCATTTACCATCTAGTGTGGATTAAGGATTCTAGTTCTGAAACCCCAACCATTCATTCCGTCCATGTAGTAGATCTTCCAAGAGCCCCTCTCGAGTGGGAAATCGACTTGGACTAAAAAATGCTCCTGCAACTTTTATGGACCCGATGAACAAGGTTTTCATACAGTATTTGGATATATTTTTCATTGTCTTCATAGATGACATCCTTATCTATTCTTGGAGCGAGGATGAGCATCCATGTCATTTGAGGATTGTCTTGCGAATTCTTAAGGACCACATTTGTTTTCTAAGTTAAGAAAGTGTGAATTTTGGTTGAGGCTAGTAGCGTTCCTTGGTCATACAATCTTTGGAGAAGGCATTCAGAATGATTCTCAAAAGACCAAAGTAGTTAAGAACTGACCTAGACCCCTTTCTCCTTCAAATATTAAGAGTTTCTTGGGTTTAGTTGTCTATTACAAATGGATCATTGCAGGATTTTCCTCTATTTCTTCTTCTATGTCCAGATTGACTCAATAAAAGGTAAAATTTCATTTGTACGAAGCTTGTGAGAAGATTTATCAGGAGTTAAAGACTCGACTTGCTTTTGCTCCAATTTTGACTCTACTACAGGGGTCAGATGAGTTTGTGGTTTATTGTGATGCTTACAGAATTAGCTTTCGTTGTGTGTTGATAGAACATGGTAACGTCATAGCTTATACTTTCAGGCAGCTCAAAGTTCATGAGAAGAATTATCTGACTCATGACCTTGAGTTGGCAGCAATAGTGTTTGTCTTGAAGATTTGGAGACACTATCTTTATGGTGTTCACGTGGATATATTAACAGATCATATAAGAGTTTTTAGTATGTGTTCAATCAGAAGGATATGAATAAAGTACATGTTGTATGTGCATATGAAATTTATGCTTTCATACGATTTTTTTTTTTTTTTGTGTTTTCCACCTGGTGTCCGGAACCCACATTGAAGCTCCGACTAAATCCGGATCGCGCACTGCAGGCCCATTCGGGGGTGGCGCCCCCAACATGATTTTCTCCATACCCAGGGCTCGATCCCGAGACCTCTGGTTAAGAGTAAAGCACTCCCACCAAAGGGAAATGGTTACACTTGTTGATTTATATGGTTTTGCCCAAGGGAAATGGTTTCCGGTGGAGTGATATAAAGCCTAAGGGAAAATAGTCTTGAGTAAGTATTAATAAGGAACTTGATAGTACGTACGTTGAAACCCCGTACTGGCATATAGGATAGTTTGTGCTGACTTGAGATGAGAGTACATTGAGATCGTTCCCACTAGCACGTGAATGAAGTCCATGTTTGGTATATGGACCTCGCGAGACCCGTCCCAATCATGTCTAAATAACAGCTGGAGTGTGTGTTTGTACTGCTTGCCTTGGATCATTGCATTTCATATATTATTTCCTGATAATCTTGGTGAGGTTGTTAAGCTCATTATGAAGTGGATGAATAAGAAAAATTAATATTTTCAAAAAGTTTTATCTTTTTCAAAGTAATTAATTGAAGCTAGAGTATGTAAAATTAATTTGTCCTTTCTTGATTTGTCAAAACGGACAAGTAAAAAAATGAAAAGTGAACAAGTAATTACGGATAAAGAAAGTAATAACAAGTATACGTGGATTCGACACTCAAATTAGTCACTGACTTTATTACTTGGTGATCACATATATATTTGTGCGACCGCTAAGGAGCAATAAATTTTTTATGTCACTGTCGGGGGTTGAAAAAATAACTATTTTATTAAATTAAACTACTACTAGTTCGTACTACTATTTATTTAGTTGATATTAATATTTGTTCTTAGTGATTGTGAACTCAACGAACATATTCATAACTTTCTAGAGATCAGTGATACTTATATTAGTACTGGGGTCATGTTTGATTACAAAAGTTTTACTTGTTTGGATTGGAGCTTCCATTGATGTAACTATATCATAAAAATTAATATTGTTAATCACAATATCTCTATCACATTTAATTAACATTTATCATGTATAAGTCTTATCCCATGTCACAGCACTAGTAGTATTATGGACAATAATTCCCATTTATTTTGTTTTTATGAGAAGATTTGTATTTTTTTTATTCAATTTCCCAGTAGAGCCTGGGTGTTGTATTAATATCAAAATTCAGCACCAAAAATTTACAAGGAGGCAGGGGCGTCTTAACCCCTAGGCCACTAAAGTCATTGCTTGGGGCCCCATATTTTTGGGGGACCCCATTTTAAAAAAAACAATTACTTATATATGTTATTTAAGAAAAAAATTATGTGTACTATGAGTGTTATGATTTCTACTAAGAAAATTACATATGTGATGAATATAAACCTGATTTTCTTAAGAAATAATTTGATGAAAATATGAATAAGAAAATCACTATAAACCTGATTTTCTTAAGAAATAATTTGATGAAAATATGAATAAGAAAATCACTAAGTCTCCTGAAGAATCTTTAGAGTTGATTACTTTATTTATGTAGAGTAGATCAAAGTATTTTTTATACTTCAAAATAGATTTGAATCAATTGAAGCATATAAGAATATTTTTGATTTCTTATTTAGTGGTAAAATATTGAAATTATTAGATGATGATTTTTTTAAAAAAAATATTGTCTTAACCTTGAACTTTCTTTAACCCATAATAGTTATTCTAATATTGATGGTTTAGATTTGTTTTTTAAATTAAAAGTGTTAAGAGAAATAATACAAGTAGAAGATAATGATCTAATGAAAATACTCAAACAAATAAAAAGACTTGATTCTTTTCCAAAAACACATATTGCTTATAGGATAATGTTAACAGTTCCTGTAACCGTTGCTTCAACCGATTTTTTTTCGAAATTAAAATTGATTAAATCTTCTTTAAGATCAACAATGTCTCAAGAGAGATTGAATGAATTAGCTATATTATCATTTGAAAAAGAATTATTAAAACAGATTGATTATAAAACAATACTTAATGACTTTGCATCTAAAATAGCTAGAAAAATATATTTTAAATAAAAGTATATATGATGAAAAAAATAAAATATTAGGACCCCTCTCTTAAGTTTCGCTTTAGGCCCCCAATGTTGTTAAGTCTGCCCTGCAAGGAGGTGGAGAGTTTTATCTCTGCCTCCAAAATCAATGATTTGAACTAAATCTACTCTAACAACCAGATAAACAGACTGTTGCGAGTATCTCAACATGCTTCACCCCTCTGGTAGAGTGAAAGAAATCATTAGTTTGGCCATTGATAAGAATGGAATACCAATTGTTAGTCACAATTGTCCAGATCATATCAATAATCCCATCATCAAAACCTATTTGAGACAACACCTTTACCAAAAATGTCCAAGTAACTTTGTCTTATGTCTCAGCCATATCTTTATTGAGAACAACATTAGCAGGCTTCCCTTTCTTTCTAATATCAGTAATATTCTCTTGTGTAAATAGGAAATTCTCAGTAATATTTCTTCCCTTTACAAATCCTGACTGGTTATGATAAATTAATTTGGTAGTAACCCTTCTAACCTATCATGCATAATTCTTGAGATGATTTTGTTAATGAAATTACTTAACCTAGTTAATCTTAGGTCTGAAAATATTTGAATGCAATTTTTTTTAGATAATAAGATCAAATTAGTATGAGTAATTGATTTTGAAATAGTATGACGAATGACATGATTCTCGAGGAGTTACATGAAGGTCATGTGATGATGCATCAAATAGATGCAAGGGTGAATGACTCAGTAGATCATGTGTGGACCAATAGAATCACTTTTCAAGAAAATATGAGACATCTAAGTCATACAACTAAAGATATCTATTCATTTTTAAGAAAAGGAAAACAAAGATATCAACATCTTGATTAATAACGTTTCAAAGACACATCATACAATTCTAAACGTCAACGGTCATTAATAAGTATAAAACCCAACTAAATGAGTTGGGATCGAATCCCACAGGGAGCGGTACGTGTTTAAGATTCAATTGGGAAGTATGAACATGCTCAAATCAGTCATAGCAATAAACCTTATCGATTAAAGACATCATTCAAATTAAGGGGTGACACGAATGTCAAATGGGGATTTTGGTTTAAACTATCAACTACAAACAGAAGCAAACAATACGAAATAACAATAATGAGATGGGTTCTTGGATGTGATCGATTATAGGCTAATATAGAGAAATGGGTAATTGCAACTATTAGAAAATAGCTAGATATGAGTGAGTAAACTAGGCTATAGAGGAGGTAAACTTTCGTTCGAACAATTTACCTCGAATCAAGTTGATTTCTCTAGAACATCAACAAACATGCAAAATAAGAGCAGCCCACACCTTAATCCATTCACTCTCTCGAGCTGAATGTGTGGGAAAGGGTTTAGGATTCACTCTCTCGAGCTGAACCCAGGTCAACCCAATACCCACAAACCATCAATCAAAAACCTTAGTTCTAAAACCTCTCTCTCGAGCAAGCCAAGAATACGAACATAGAACTACATTTGCAACTACAATTCTTAAATTAAACCATAATTAATGATTAAACTCACTTCTAAATAGCATTTAAACTAACAATTAGCAATACCCATAAACTAAATCAATCCATAATCACATAATCACACCCAAGAATTGGTGGTTTTAGCTAGACATCATAAAAAGGTAAAAACCGTTACCAAATTGACTATCCATTAACTGGTAAGAGTGATTTCGTCCTTACAACGCTCCAATTCGAAGAATCTCAAAAACCCACTTCCAATTTCTCAAAAGTGAATTTCTTCAATCCTTCAAAGCTTAGGAAAAACTAGAGAAAATTGTCTTTATGTTCAAAACTCAAAAATAGATTAAAAATATATGATCTAAGATTGATACTAAACTAATTGTTCAAAAATGTATTTATAGTCGCCAAAAATGTGCTGAAAAAACTCACTCGGTGAAGTAAGTCAGGCACGTCGAAGCACTCGGCGAGCCGCCCTTTGATCATTTCCATCGCCCTTCTACCATGGCATTCAACATCCTCAAGGTCTGTAACTTTGGGTGATCTAGCACTGCATCACAGAACTACTCGGCGATCCATCGACTGCTCACTTTTCTCGCCTACTTGATTTCTTCCTTTAGGGCTTGGCACACTGGAACTTTAGGCTGTCAAATAGCCATTCGGTGAGTCGCCAAGTGAACTTGGCGATCACCAGGCTGTCGTTCTTCATCCTTTCAGCCTGTTTCGTTCCTTCTTATTTGTTAGTGTCCTTGCTTTGTTTCTCAATTCTTATTCCTGAAAATCAAGGGTTTTACATCAGTTAATGACATAAAATAAGCATTTGAGGACACTAAATTTATATAAACAAAGCCCTAAATGAGTCCAAATTTCGGACTCATCAACACCCCAAACTTAAACTTTTGCTTGTCCTCAAGTAAAACTCAAGTTCAGCAGTTCATAAAGGATGTCTCAAACAGTGCTACAAAAGATTCAATCATGAATGCACACAACAAGACTCAACTTACTCATGCAAGGATCAATTGTGCACTCAAACTTTCAAGTTGTGACTCACCATTATCAAAGATTATCAAGTTCACAATACTTGCTTCAAATGCAAGTTCAAACTCAACAAAGGTACTCAAATGCCCTCACAGCTAAGATGATTCCATATTCACGCACACTTCTTTAACAATTTATAGTTTCAGAATCATATACAACTCTCACACTCACAAGGATGAACACATGCATGACTTCACCCATACGTTCGCCCTTATTTTCCAATCAACATTCGTTTAAGCTTGCTCAAGATCAAAAAGGTCTTTTCAAGGCATGTAACGGGGTTGAGTGTAAAGGTATGGTCATTTAGGCTAAGTGGCTACTATCCTCATAAAATGTGGTGTAAACATCATTTTTCTTCAACATTTTCACTCATGCTCAAAATTCACCCCATTATTCACTTCTCATGGAATACCGGTCACCCCATTTCTTTTGCAACTTTCACAACTTTATTTCACAATTTTTTTTCATTCTTTTTCTTTTGCTTTCTTCTTTTATTTCTCCTTTTTTTTTTATATGGAGGGGTTCCATCTTTTTCAAGTCCATGGATCAAGGGGGACTTCTTCACACTACTTGATTTACCTCTTCTTTTCACCACACCTCCAACTTAGGCTTTTGTCCTAAGTTGGCTATTCAAACAAACCACACTTTATGAGGATTATGTGTGAATGGATAAAGAGGGGTCATATTTGCTCAAGTTTCTTCCAAGATAAGAATAAGGATCAAAGGGGGTTCAAGCAAAGTTCACACATCTCACAAGGTTGGCCACAAAAGAGGTATATTGTCAAATTATTTCACTCTTCAAAACTTGTTGCCTAAGATCATTTCAAGAGCTTGCATCACTTAGTCAACCGGACCAACATGGTAAATTCTAGGTGTCATTACGCAAGGTTCACGGTAAGCTCATCACATAAGGCATTGGCACCAATATCAAACGAGACTCCAAACTTTTGCTAGTGTGCAATGTTCATCACAAGAGACTCCATTCGATACCCGGCTAGTCACAACGAGATGCAAAAAGTTCATGTATTGTATATGCAACTTCATTTGGCCTCATCGTAGCCGCACATTTAATTTTGTTCGATTAAGAGCCCTATTCAAGTCATTGGTATTGATCATAACCGATACTCAAATTTGCACAAGAACAACCACATTCAAACACAACAAAAGTGGCAAAAAATTTCGGACGGGGTCAAAACCATTTTCATTCAAAACAAGGAACCATAAGCTCAAACATCCACAAAACCATATAAACAAGCAATTCAAAACATAAAAACCCAATATATACAAAATATAGTCACAAGAGGTAGGTATGGAAATACCTCACCTCACCATAAACAAAAAATACAGTTGTCCTGAAATGCAACAAAAATAATAAATAGTTAATAAAAATAACAGAGAAGGAGGTAAAGAGGTCCATGTCTACACAGTCGCTCCATCTATCGGGACATCAATGCCCGGTGTCACATCGGCACTAGCTCCACCAGATCCTGCCATGGATGTATCTGCCAATGAAATGTGCACGGCTGAATCCACCATAACCTCTTCAACCTCTGTAAGTCCCTCATATGTAACCTCCTCATCGACACCAATCTTCTCCTCATCAGTGTCAGCCTTGGACTCAGCAGCAGTCGCCTCACAGCTCAAACCTTATCTCCGGTTGTAGCCAAAAGCACATCCACATCAGCTGGCATGTCGGGGATCTCCACAGTACCAAAAATCATGGACATATCTGTGGAATTCAGCTGGTCCATGTCCTTCCTCAGCTCAACAATTGCGGCCTTTAGAGTCGTCACCTCATCAGTGGCCCTTTGGCCTCGCTCACACACCGTTATCCTTGCTGCAAGAGCATCAATATACATATTTTCACAGTAGCAGTGAGGGCCCTCTCAATCATCTCGGGGATTGTGGCCTCAAGCCTAGAGGCACGCCTATCAGCGGAATGCCTCATCCGTAGTATCGCAGTCTGGGTGGGTGGAGGTCAGGAAACAACAGCAGCAGTAGCACCAAACCTAAGGGGCAAGGGAGCGGTAGAGGAACTCGGAGTCATGGAAGGGGCATCACTAGATATACCTGAAGACCCAGGGCCGGAGTAGGCAATACAACCTCTGCATGTAAAGTCTCAACGTCCACAGTCGGGGAAGAATCCATCGGGGCTGCCTTTTTCTTCTTAGCCTCATCATTTAGATACTCAGCCTCAATCCACCGGATGTCAGTAGAAGATGTGGGAATCACTGATACATCCTTCTTTGCATCAAAAGGCACTCAGGCTCGTCTGCACAGCTCGGTGATCAGCACCATAAAGGGAAGAGAAGTTTGACGCTGCCTGGCCCTTATGGCCATTTCTTGGCCAATGATCATACCCAAGTTTAGCCTTGTCCTATCAATGATGCAACCAAGGCAGACTGCTTTTGCGTTGCGGAGGATAGACTCATTCTGGGATGGCATGATAAAATTGTTGATGAAGCCAAACCAGTACCTCGTTGCTACATTGAGGTCTTTATTTTCTATGGGTGCTCCAGTCTCGATCCACCTAGGAGTACCGCCAGATAACAGATGGGCCAACCAATTTTTCATAGTCTCCAATGATTTTGTCCTGATCATGTATTGATAGTCATCCTCAATATCCTTTGTACACTCCAGAACTGGATTGATAATCTACCGACTTGAATGTAGAGGCCTTCCTCTTTCCTTGTGGCACTAGAGATTCGTAATCAGTGTAAGACTCTCGGACCCAATTAGGAATGTAAGGTCCACGGGGTTTTGAGAAAATCTAAAACTTGTGGGACCTCAAGGTGTGCCAAATCTCAGGATATCTGTCTATCACGCCATTTGTAGACAACCTCTTCTCTTCTATAATCCTCTTTAGTCCCTCGATCTTTAATATGTTCATAGATCGGGGAGGAGGACCCTGTACATGTGGTGTCGGGACCACAATCTGATCTGAAATGGGATGAGGAGTATGGGTCTCAGGCACTTTGATCCTAGAAGGATCATGCATCCTCTTGGATCGCAGCTCAGCTTTTCGGGCCAATAGCAACTGCTTATCTTCAGGTTCAGAGATGGCAGACTGAGGGTCCTGGTGCTCACCTTCACTTTCAGAAGTGGTGAGGTGAGTGGTGTATATTCCGTCACTATTAGAGCTGACCTCCGGTGATGCGAGGGCAGGTGCCTTGCCTTTCCCTTTGCCTTTCCCACCTGTGGTAGGAATTTTTGTTGCCTTTGCTTGGGATGCAACTACATCCTCATTTATAGTCATTCTCTTTGCCCTTTTATGGGGCGGCATGTCTCGGCCTGCTACTTTTGGTCTAGCCATATATGCAACACACATCGGAAATCGTTAGAAACAATCAAATAAAAGTGCAGAAAACAGGTTGCAGAAAGACTCACTGAACTGATCGGCGAGTCACCGAATCACTTTGGTAAACCAAATCGGGATCACCGAAAGGATTGGCTTTAAATCTTCCCAGAAAAATGAAAGGTCGGTGATGCTCAGGGCCTTTCGGCTAATCACCAACATCATTCGGCGAGCACATACTAGCCTGCCAAAAGTTACAGTATGTTTTAGGGATTAGGGGTGCAGAAAGGGAGATCAAAGTAGACTTTCGATGAGTCACCGAGTGAACTCGGCGAGGTCAGGCTTCTCGCCAAAAGTTACAAAATTAAAATCAACTAAACCATGAAATTAAAGGCGATCAAGGGGGATTTCGGTGAGTGGTTCGGCGAGCTCGACCCAGCTCGCCAAACTGCCCAACGTGCCTATTTTCAACCCCAACACTCAAAATCAAACCCGCAGCCCCCCAAAACAAAATCAAACCACATACAAACTCAATTAAGCTCAGACCCATATCACCCATGACACCGGGGTACTCATACTTCCCCCGGTTTGGCCAAAATTGTCCATTTGACGACTTTAGCCCTTAAGAATGACGTCAAACGCTCCATCATTGGGAAAAACACGTCATTTAGCACAATTTGAGGTTTCTCAAACTTCACCCGACTAGACTCAACAACGATTTCACACAACCCACAAGATTACGATCAATTTTCAAGCATGAAAATTAGGGAATCAACAATTTAGGCACGATATCAAAATTAAAATAGAAAAATTAGCACATATTTACTATTTTAGAGAGGCCCAGCACAGACCAACACAATCTATAATAATGCATTTGAGTTTAACCTCTAATTAAGAGTTCAGGGTTTGGAAAAAACCAGCCTTTAATGCCGAATTATGATTTGAAATGCTAGGTGACAATGAATTCCAACTCCGAACACAAGAATGATGAGCAAAAAGTAATAAAATGCAAAAATATAGGAAATTTAAAGTGCGGGTGTGATTTTATGAAATTAAAAGTGAGGGAATATGAAAGAATTTGAAAATTTTAAACCTTTGGCCTTTTAAAAACCGTTCAGTTCGTGCCCTTACGGTGATGTTAGTCATCTTCGCCTATCTACTTGGTGACATGCCGAGTGGTTACTTATATCACCGAGTTTTACAGGACCTCCTGTTAATGTGAGGGTCCAAACGGCGGACAAAGTTGGGCTCGCCAACCTGTTTGGCAAGTCGCCGATTTATTCATGGGCCCGTCTAGTTTTACAGACTCCATCTTTGTAATTTCTTGAGTCAAATAGCGGGCCTCGCCGACCTCTTCGGTGAGTCACCGACCGGACTCTTGGCTCGCCAACCTGCATTTTCCACATATTCCACACTTCACCTGCACAATCAACACCCGTTATTCCAAAAACAAAATATGAAGCAATAAAAACTTGGGTTGCCTCCCAAGAAGCGCCTTAGTTAACGTCGTGGCACGACGCAAGTCCCCACTCAAACTTTATTCTTGGAGTTTGCAATAGTATCACTAGGCAACCCCCCTTCTTGTCTCAGGTTTTAATGAGAAGAAATTTGACCCATTTGGGTCTCCAACTGCTTGATAGAGACGAAATGAGAGGTCACCGTCTGGTTAAGGGTCGATACATCTTCCTTGATCTCCTTCAAAATTTTATCAGACCCTTCAACCTTGTTGAGAATACGAGAGAGCATATCCTCAGCCCGGCCACCCTTAGAATCTCTAGGCTTTTGATGCTCGTGGGAAGGAGCATACCTATCCTTCTCTCATTCTCTTTCCTTCTAGGTGGCGTTACGATCGCGCCACTCTCTATCCCGGTCTCTCTAGCCCTCATCTCTATTCCAACCTTGGTTACCACCCAGCCTTGGGTAGTTTGCATGATAACCTCCTCTTTGGTTGGCTAGGAAGTTCACTTCCTCATTGTACAACACTTTAAACTTGGCCTCATCGGAGTTTACACAACCCACACCCATAGCATTGGCACTCCTAGCACTAGCTCCTATGACATTTTTGGCCAAAATGTCAAGTTGGGTCATCATATTTGCCATGTTTTGGTCCCTCTCTTGATCTTTTTCAAGTTGCTCCTTTGTCAATTTAAAAGTGAAGGGGAGACCTGATCTTCACGGGTGTACTATGCCCGGTTAATTTTGGTCATACCATCCAAGAGCTGAGCTGCTACAATGTAAGGTTGTTGTATTAAACCTCCCGGAGAAAGTTGATCAGCCACTCCCTTGTTCACCGAATCAAGGCTTCGGTAAAAGTATTGCAGCAAAACATTATCGGGCAATCCATGAGTTGGGCATTGTAGAACCAACTTCTTAAACCTTATCCAAGTCTCATGGATTGGCTCGCCGTACAAATGCTTGAAGCTTTGGATGTTGTCCCTAAGTGTCATCATCTTTGAAGGGGGGGAAAATTGCACTTGGAATGCGATGACAAGCTCTTCCCACGAAGTGATAGAATCTCTTGGCAACTCAGCCAACCACTTACACTATTCTCCCATTAGACAAAATGGGAATAACCTCAACCGGACCGACTCTTGGGATATGTTCTTAAATGAGAACGACCTGCAAACATCAACAAAGTTCCTTATATGCTCATGGGGATCCTCATGAGCCAACCCACCAAACAACCCTTTCAATTGTAAGACCTGCAACACGGTGCTTGGAATGTGGAACACAACATTCCCTTTAGCTGGGTGCAAGCGAATGGCACCAACTCCACCCACTAGATTTGGGTCATTGACATTCGGTTCATTGACATCATTGATATTACCGATGTCATCTTGGTGTCCCACTTGGCTACCATTACTTTCGTTGACACTCATTTCCTCTGTTGTAACAAGCAACACGAAAACCAAAACTAAAAGTAAATAGATTCAACTACGACTAAAAAGAACAAAATTCAACTTCACCAAAAGAATCTCAAACAACACCACTCCCCGGCAGCGGCGCCATTTTGATTAATAACATTTCAAAGACACTTCATCCAATTCTAAGTGTCAACGGTCGTTAATCAGTATAAAATCCAACTAAATGAGTTGGGGTCGAATCCCACAGGGAGCGGTACGTGATTAAGATTCAATTGGAAAATATGAACATGCTCAAATCAGTCATACGAATAAACATTATCGATTAAAGACATTATTCAAATTAAGGGGTGACATGATGTCAAATGGGGATTTTGGTTTAAACTATCAACTACAAATAGCAATAAACAATACGAAATAACAATAATGAGATGGGTTCTTGGGATGTGATCGATTATAGGCTAATATAGACAAATGGGTAATTGAAACTATTAGAAAATAACTAGATATTAGTGAGTAGACTAGGCTATAGAGGAGGTAAACTTTCTCTCAAACAATTTACCCCGAATCAAGTTGATTTCTCTCGAACATCAACAAGCATGCAAAATAAGAGCAGCCCACACCTTAATACATTCACTCTCTCGAGCTAAATATGTGGGAAAGGGTTTGGGATTCACTCTCTCAAGTCGAACCCAGGTCAACCCAATACCCACAAACCATCAATCAAAAACCTTAGTTCTAAAACCTCTCTCTTGAGTAAGCCAATAACACGAACATAGAACTGCATTTGCAACTACAATTCTTAAATTAAACCACAATTAATGATTAAACTCACTTCTAAATAGCATTTAAACTAACAATTAGCAATACCCATAAACTAAATCAACCCATAATCACATAATCACACTCCAAGAATTGGGGTTTTAGCTAGACATCATAAAAAGGTAAAAATTGTTACCAAATTGACTATCTATCAACTGGGTAAGAGTGATTTTGTCCTTACAATGCTCCAATTCGAAGAATCTCAAAGATCCACTTCCAATTTCTCAAAAGTGAATATCTTCAATTCTTCAAAGCTTAGGAAAAACTAGAGAAAACTGTCTCTCTGTTCAAAACTCAAAAATAGATTAAAAATATATGATCTAAGATTGATACTAAACTAAATGTTCAAAAATGTATTTATAGTCGCCAAAAATGTGTTGCGAAGAGTCAC
Source organism: Solanum paucissectum (assembly GCA_029582445.1). NCBI lineage: Eukaryota > Viridiplantae > Streptophyta > Magnoliopsida > Solanales > Solanaceae > Solanum > Solanum paucissectum. The sequence goes on along the minus strand of JAJONZ010008098.1, from coordinate 35,954 downwards.
TTAGTGAAGTAGAGATGTAACTTTGGGCGATCTAGCACTACATCGCGGAATTACTCGGCGATCCGCCGACTGTTCCTTTCTCTCGCCGACTTGATTTCTTCCTTAAAGGCTTGGCACACTGGAACTTTAGGCGGTCAAATAGCCATTCAACGAGTCGCTAAGTGAACTTGGCGATCACCAGGCTGTCTTTCTTCATCGTTTCAGCCTGTTTTGTTCCTTCTTGCTTGTTAGTGTCCTTAATTTGTTCCTCAATTCTTATTCCTGAAAATCAAGGGTTTTACATCAGTTAATGGCATAAAATAAGCATTTGAGGACACTAAATCTATATAAACAAAGCCCTAAATGAGTCTAAATCTCGGACTCATGACATCTACAATTTCCCAATAAGTTTGATACAAATAACTGATAAAATCATCTTGTTCACGAGAGCTATTACCATGAAAATAAAAAACCACTATCTTAACCTCATATTCATTAGGAAAAACATAATAGCACAATTAACACACGGAGATATCTGAGGTTGGATATGTTGTAATAAAGGAAATTCATCATTTGCTCAGATCCATTAAAGTGAGCTTGAAAAAAATTCAAAGCTTTAACAACTACCTCTTCATTACCCTCAACACAATTTCCATCACCTTTCGTAATTCTTTTTTCAGGGAAATCTCATCCTTCTACCTTTTACTAGATAATAAAATAATTTTGTGTTTATATACTCTTTTGAAAACCACTGGATATTTTCCTTTTGCCTTCAACACTCTTGTTTATAATTAAGATAGAGTTTATGTTATGTCTGAGCCTATTGAAGAATGATCCAGTTAGCAAAAATAAAATATTCTTCAAATTATTCTTCCCCCAATCTAACAATCTCTTCCCTAATATGCAACTATTTTAATATATCCCCAAACTTTTTCTTACTCCAGCTAATGAGAGCTAACTGTCTTCTTCTGTTGTAGATTCCATTGCACAAATTAATCTCCTAGTTTTGTTTCACCACCTCTAGAAGATCACTCATTTCCGTCCAAAACATCACGAACCTCAAAGATTTAATGAAATCTTGTTGAGTTCCTCCACCAGAAAGTTATAAAGGAACACGATCAGAACCAGTTCTAGCCATATGTTGTATCTCCATATTCCTCCTCAAATCCAACATAGCCTAATTAACCATTACTCTATCTATACTTTTGAAATACAATCTACATCTGCACTTTTATTTCACCAAGTAAAAAGACTATCCATGAAATTGATATCAAACGACTTACACAAAATTATACAAATGGAAAAATGTTCATACTCTTAGGAGTATACAAAAAGAGCACCAATTTTTCTCTTTCTTCATCCCCTAGAATAATATAAAAATCTCTTTCTATCATTATGGGTAACGAATAACAGTAATCAATAGAATATATCTCATCCCATAAACTTAGTCTCTTATCAGCTGAAGACTTAACATATGCCATAGTACTCAAAATTTGGTTATCATCCTCTAGAGTCAAGTCAACTATAAATTCACTTGTTGCTCAGAGTCAGAGATAACTTCTACTTTACCATCTTTCACAAAAATCCAGATTTGACCATTAGCATAACATACTACATCTCTAACCATCTTTTTGATCTTTATATTTGACTTTGTTTTGAAAAGGCTCCATCAAAGCAATAAGAAAGAATTTATGATGTGTGTGTAATATCTTAACTATATGAAAAACATTTTGAGTTCTCACACACCTAATATTAAAAAAATAATGCTTTATGTATCATTTAAAATTGGGTTTCCCCACCCTCTTTACTTGTAATCAATTTAATTTAGACTCAATGTCTTTCTTGACTTTACCTTTCTTTCCCTTGTTAGCACGTGAGGTGATATCCCAACTTCTTTACAAATATTCATACTAGTCTGATTATTGACATCTTCTTGCTTATCTTCAATTGGGATTCCTCAAGATTCTCAATTTTATCATCATTCTGTTCTATAGTAATTTTCTTCTCTTACTAGATCTAATGAGAACAATAACATGTAGTTTCTCCATGGAAGGTTATTGTTAACATTGTTCTACTATTTACATTCTCTTTCCATGAATTAATTGATTTGATTAAGAGTTGGGGTCGAACCCACAAGGAGCGGTACAAGTTCGAATTCAGTTACGAAGTTATAAATGTAATCTAATTTGTGGTAGGAATAGATATTATCGTAAACATGTAATTAAATTGAAAGAGGTGACAACAAATGTCAGATAGCGGGATTGGTTTGTCAATTAACAACTAAAACAAATACGAATACAGAGGGTTTCAACAATATTAAGAGGAATTCTCGAGATGTGATCGATTATAGGATAATTATGCTATATGGGTAATTGAAGTTTATTAATAATTTGTTGAATTACTTTGGGTAGGCTAGACTATAAGTGTAGTAGTTTTCTCTCGAATAACTATTATGGTTCAGGCGAGTTCTCTCGAACAACTATTATGGTTCAGGCGAGTTCTCTCGAACCTCGACAAGCTTAGCACTACTAAACAACTCAAAACCTTAATTTATCTACTCTCTCAAGTTAGATATGTAGGAGCGAGTTAAGATTCACTCTCTCGAGATGAACCCATAACAACCCACACACTATAATCATCAATCGATAACCTTAGTTTTAGCACCTCTCTCTCTCGAGCAAGCCCAAAACACTAAGTTAAAATTGTATTTGCAACTACAATTCATGAATTACTACTCAGCTATCGATCGAACCCACATTAAAACAACATTTAAATCATTAAACAACAATACCCATAAGATAATTAGACAAATAATCACATGATCACACCCCAAGAATTGGGGTTTTAGCTACACATCATAAAAAGAGAAAAACAATTTCCAACTATATTAGCCATGAGCTGGGTAAAAGTTTCCAAGTCTCTACAATGCTCCAAATTGAATTAGTTTGAAAACCCAATTGCAATTCCTAAAATTTTTGTCTCAAAAGCTTCAAAGGCTCCAATGAAAAATAAAATTCTAAGAACTGTGAAATAAGAACTCTAGGAACTGGAAGAAGACTGGAAGACTAAAAGAAGACTGTAACACCCCGTACCCTAGAAAGACCAAAATGCAAAAAATTCCAGAAATTGCAGATGCCACCAACGGGCACCACCCACGGACCGTAGGGTGACCCACGAACCATAGGTGGGGTCTGTGGTTGGACACCTGCAACACCTCCACAAAAATTTATTCTAAGGGTCAACCCACGGCCGGACCTATGGACCGTGGTCCTGGTTCGTGGATCGAGACCCCAGATCCAAGTCTCTGAAGCCAACTGACGGTTGACCAAGACGGACCATGGTTCAGTCCACGAACCATCGGTCAGCTCCGTTGGTGGCTCCAACAGCTTTTAAGTCAGGGTCATTTGGTCTTTTCCTTATGCGTTGGTTCCTTAAACTACGTCGTTTAACCCCTAAACTACGTAGTTTTGGTCAGTTTTAGCATAGTAACTTATTTAGAACTTACCCTAGTCAATTCATCCAATTAGAACAAAAAAAAAAAAAAATAGTCGAGCAGCCCTAGTCTAAGAACACATCAAGGTTTCATCTGTTCCAGCCTCCGAAATCAAAAGATTCTCCGTGAAATTCATCACCAGGTATGTGGGATTTCACTGGTGGGTTCCTTTCACCCATTAGGTCCCTAGAATTCAGTCAGATTCTTCATTCCCTTCGTTATGTTTAGACCTAGGGTATCTAGTACTTCAAATTATTGTTGTGATTTAGCTGGTAGATTAATCCTAATCATATTATCATGTTTTTGTAACTATGTTGCTCAATCATTGCATGAAATTCAGAACCCTAGTTATGTAGATTTGTTTAGTTCATGAATTACACTTGCTAGGTCAGTTTATTCAGATATATATGCCTCAGTTAAGAATGTTTCATTATCAATATATTAATGTTGCATTTTTTAGTTAGCATGTTAGTATTTGGAGCTATTCAGTAATACAGAAATTCAGTTTTACTGTGTTACTTACATAATCAGTTGGGAGAAGGCTTAATACCGAGTTGGACTAGGGTCAGTCACCCTCATAGTCCTACAACTACGTGCCCCCATAGGTTTGTAAGTCCCCTCTGTGGGCATCATATTTAGTGATCATGCCAGTCATGCCTCTATACCCTTGGCAAGGTATATTGTGTCCTCTCGATGGGGCGTATACATCGGACTCTACATTTAGATCATGTGGTTTTATGTCGGTTAATTGTAGCTCCCATAGTCAGATTCTAGTGCATTTACCAGGTTATCAATTATAGTTCAGTATTCAGTCTCAGCATGTCTTGTACTTGGTTATTGTATTCAGTTAGCTCACCATTCAGTATATTTCAGTATTTACATCATGTTCAGATTATGTCATCGCTCTTATTGCTTTGTTCAGTTATGTATATATTGTTCAGGTTTATCCTATCTTGCATGCTCAGTACCTTTCAAGTAATGACGCATAATCTGCGCTACATCTTCTCGTGATGTAGGTTCAGGTCCTCAACATTCAAATCACGCATAGATCGATTCCTAATCTCCAGTTCAATAGCATCAGTGGTGAATTTTTATTCTTCGAGGACGATTGACATGTTATCCTTTTATTTTTAGTCTTTTAGTTTAAGTTTTGCTAGAAGTTAGTGTCACGACCCGAGTCTACACCCTGGACGTGACCGATACTTGAGAAGCATTGATGGTCCCCAAGCGAACCCTTATCCTGGTTGACTACAAGCGGAAGACTAAATCAAGCATACAAAGCTTAAAAACTAAATAAAAATTCATGAAACTCAATTACAAAGCTTTAACTCAAATGAAAAGCTCTGAATAAAAATAAATTATTCAACTTGCCATAAAATAGGCAACTTAAGTCTTTAAAACATTTAACAAAATAAATAAAAAGATTTCTAAAACTCTACTATCTATCTATGAAGCCTCTAACTGACAAAGATGAAAGTCGGGACAAGACCCACGACATCCTAACAACTGAAAAGTAAATGAAATCCTCCGGAAGCAAGGAGGCTCACCATTGATCTTAGGCATATATATATGCCTAAGTTGTCAATATGTGCCCATGAATCGATGAGATTGAAAAATGATCTCTAGTCATTAGCTTAATTTTTGGTGTAACTTGTGATGATTGTGCACTTACACACATGATTAGTCGTTTCTTAAAGAATTTATACTACTTGCGCGACCACGTACACCTGCGTATATATTGAGGAGCAATAAGTTTTTGGCGCCGCTGCCGGGGACTTAGAAATTGATTTATATTCAATCTTCTTAAGTGTACAATTATATTATTTAGATATTAATTACTTGATCTTAGCTTGTTTATGGCAGGCACTTGACTTTCAAGCCTGTCTTGGAAAGGATATCTTGTCGAACCTTACAACGAATATGAAAAAGTTTTAGCAGGAAAATAGCAAATCAAGGACGACATGAAGAATTGGGGTTAGCTCTTCCGGGAAACGTTGATGATGATAATCAAGACAACTTGAATAACTCGGAAAATGAGAATAACCCAAGGAACCCGAATAACCAAGGAAATTTGAATAACCAAGGAGTACCACATGTCATACCCGCAAGACCAGTTCGTGATGTGGCAGTCCCACTCACAGCCAATTTGGCATCTAGTATTAGGAAACCTCAATCGGGGGGTAGATTTGAACTAAAGCAGAGCATGGTACAAATCCTCCATTCTAATTGGCAATTCACTGGTCTCCCCCATGAGGACCCTCAAATCCATCTTAGGACTTTCATAGACATTACCAATACATACATCCCAATTGGAGTCTCATCAGACTATGTAAGGTTGACTTTGTTCCCATACTCATTGTTAGGAGCTGCAAGGCGTTGGTTAGACTTTGAGCCACAAAACTCCATCACTACGTGGGATGATCTAGCAAAGAAGTTCTTGAGTCAATTTTTCGCATCCAAGAAAACCGCTAAGTTGAGGGGTGAGATAATAAACTTTGTTCAAAAGCAAGGGGAGGACATGTACCAAGCATGGGAGCGTTTTAAACAAATGTTGAATGCTTGCCCACACCACATGCAAACAAATGAGGAACTTGCTCACACTTTCTTTGAGGGTTTAGATTATAATGATCGTGCTCTTCTTAATAGTGCAGCAAGTGGACATGCCCTATCCATAACAAGTGAAGAGTTCTTCGCCTTACTTGATAAACTTTTTGAAGGGAACCAACGGTATGAGGGGGAAATGTCTAGAACCCCAACCCAAAAGGTTGCAGGGATCTTAGATGTAGACCAAGCTACTGCCATAAATGCAAAATTAGATGCAATGCAACATAACATGACCTTACATTTTAAACAAATGGCTCTAAATCAGGCACCGATAAATGTGGTACAACAGGCAACAAATTGGTTTGAGGTATGTGGTGGTGGAACTCATGAAACCGAACAATGCGAGGCAAACCTGAATTCCGTAAACTATGTGGGGACTGCGCAAAGAGGTAGAGTGAAACAAAATTATGGTAACACTTACAACCCTAGTTGGAAGAACCATCCTAACTTCTCATGGGGTGGTAATCAAAACCAAAATCAGGTGCAAGGGGTTAACCAATACCGTTCTCAAGGGGCTGGGCAATAATACTACAATCCTAACCAAGGTTCAAATCCTAGTGCACCAAAAGGGGGGATGACCAATGAAGAGCTACTCCAAAAGCTCATGACTGAAATAGGGACCAAATTAAATGCTAGAATAGATAAGCAGGATGAGAACATTAGAAACATTCAGATGTCCCAAATGAGTTTAGAGAAACAAGTTGCACAAGTGGCTAATTCTTTAAGCTTGCGTCCCGAAGGTGGGCTTTCCGGTGATACTGAGCCCAACCCAAAGTAATTGCACACGGTAAGTACTAGAAGTGGGTTATAATTAGAGGAACTAGCTCCAAAGAAGAGAGATACTGAGGTAAGTAACAAAGAAAAGAAGGTGGAAGAGGTAGTAAAAAGCTCCAATATCGAGGTACCCGTTCCTCAAAAAAAACTACCACTTCCATTTCTACAAAGGCTGAAAAAATAGAATGAAGATGAATGCTTCGGTAAGTTTCTCTCTCTCCTTAAACAGGTTCACATTAATCTACCTTTGGTTGACATTTTGAAGGGTATCCCAAAGTATGCTAAATACGTGAAGGACATTGTGGCTAGCAAGAGAAGGCTCACGAAATATGAAACTGTAGCACTTACTGAGGAGTGCAACTCAAGGATCCAAAACAGACTGCCCAAAAAGTTAAAAGATCCGGGTAGTTTTACTGTGCATATTACAATTGGGCAAAGTGTTCATGCCCGGGGGTTGTTTGATTTAGGGGCAAGTATAAATTTGATGCCCTTATCTATGTATCAAAAGCTTGGCCAGAAGGGGTGGTAGAATATGTGTTAGTGCAAGTAGGTTCATTGATTTTTTCGGTAGACTTTGTGGTCTTAGACGTTGAACCCGATTCTGAAATTCCATTCATTTTGGGATGACCTTTCTCGGCCACGGGTAGGGCATTGATTGATGTAGCAACTGGTCAACTAACTATGAGGGCACACGATAAGGTTGAGGTATTTGATGTTTACCGCGGTATCTGAAGAGTTGTCTGTTATTACTATGGTTGATCGCATAGTAGAATCACAAGAAGTTGTGCTCGAAGATCCATTAGAAAGAGTGTTAGTGGGTCATGAGATAGAGGAAGCTATTGAAGCTCAAGAGATTGAATCATGCTTAAATCTAGCACTAGTAGACACTCGTAGGACTCAAGTGGAGTCACTAGATCGCGAGTTGGGTCCCCCACCAAAGCCATCAATAGAACAAGCCCCTAAGTTGGAGTTAAAAACTCTGCCTGCTCACCTAAGGTATGCATTTTTGGGTACTAATGAAACTTTGCCTATTATACTTTCTGCAGAGTTGTCTGACATACATGTTGATGCGGCATTAAGGATCCTAAAGCGGAGAAAGAAGGCGATTAGGTGGAAGATGGCTGATATTTATGGGATTAGTTCGGCGTTATGTGTGCACATAATCTACATGGAAGAGGATCACAAACCAAGAGCTCAACATCAACGTCGCCTAAATCCTTTGATAAAAGAAGTGGTAAGAAAGGAAGTCATAAAGTGGCTAGATGCTGGAATTGTGTACCCAATTTCTGATAGTAAGTGGGTAAGTCTGGTACATTGTGTTACCAAGAAAGGAGGTATGACAGTGGCAAGGAACGAAAAGAATGAGTTAATTCCTACTAGAACAGTGACCGGGTGGAGAATTTGTATGGATTACCGGAAACTAAATGATACTACCCAAAAAGATCACTATCCCGTTCCCTTCATTGATCAGATGCTTGACCGACTAGCAGGGAAAAAGTACTATTGTTTCTTAGATGGATATTATGATTACAACCAGATCTTGATTGCACCCGAGGATCAGGAAAAGACCACGTTCAGTTGTCCTTATGGCACATATGCTTTCAAGCGCATGTCATTCGGACTTTACAATGCACCTGCGACTTTTCAAAGGTGCATGATGGCCATTTTTCATGATATGGTGGAAGACTTTGTTGAGGTGTTCATGGATGATTTTTCCATCTTTAGGAAGTGTTTTGAGGTATGTCTCCAAAATCTTGATAAAGTACTTGTTAGATATGAAGACACTAATTTAGTTCTAAACTGGGAAAAGTGTCATTTTTTGGTAAGAGAGGGGAGAGTGTTGGGACATAAGGTGTCTAAATCTGGTTTGGAGGTTGATAAGGCTATGGTATAAGTTATTGAGAAATTGCCCCCTCCCATTTCTGAAAATGGTGTGCGTAGTTTTCTTGGTCATGCAGGTTTTTACAGGCGATTCATCAAGGATTTTTCCAAGATTGCCATACCTATGTGCAGTCTTTTGGAGAAGGAGGTGAAGTTTGACTTTGATGAGATGTATTTGAAAGCTTTTGAGATGTTGAAGAGGAACTTAATTGAGGCTCCCATCTTAATTGCTCCTGATTGGGGATTACCATTTGAACTCATGTGTGATGCAAGCGACGTAGCAGTGGGTGCAGTGTTGGGACAAAGAACAAATAAAGTGTTCCATTTGATTTATTATGCAAGCAAGACCCTTGACTCTACACAAGCTAATTACACAGTGACTGAGAAGAAGATGTTGGCTCTAGTGTTCGCCTTCAACAAGTTCAGATCGTATTTGGTAGGTACTAAATTGATTGTTTTTACTGACCATGCAGCTATTAGGTACCTATTCAACAAGAAGGACGCTAAACCAAGGCTAATTCGATGGATATTGCTTCTCCAAGAATTTGACCTTGAGATAAAAGATAGGAAAGGTACTGAGAATCAAATAGCAGATCACTTATCTAGGTTGAAGAATTTTTCACATGTGAATGAAGGTGAGCAGATCTGGGAAGAGTTTCCGGATGAACAATTGATGGCATTAGATATCTCTCAAGTGTCATGCTATGGAGACATTGTGAATTTGATAGTAAGTGGCGATTATCCTCCGGGTGCAACCACCCAACAAAAGAAAAAGCTCAATCATGATGCCAAGTTCTATATCTAGGATGAACCATTCTTGTTCAAGCAAGGTGTGGACCGGGTAGTGAGAAGATGCATTTCGGCGTCTGAGGTTCACAAAGTGCTCGAGAGTTGTCATGCTAGCCTATATGGAGGTCACCATGGAGGAGAGCGCACTGCTCATAAGGTACTACAATCTGGTTTCTTTTGGCCCTCATTATTTAAAGATTCTATTGCTTTTGTGAAGGGTTGTGATAAATGCCAAAGGTTGGGTACTATTTCAAGAAGACATGAGATGCCGTTAAACAACATTTTGGAGGTGGAAATCTTTGATGTGTGGGGTATTGACTTCATGGGCCCCTTCCCACCATCTAGTGGAAACCAATACATCTTTGTGGCTGTAGATTATGTTAGTAAATGGGTTGAGACCGTCGCTCTTCCTTCCAATGATTCAAGGGTGGTGATAAAGTTCATAAATAAGCACATCTTCACTCGCTTTGGCACTCCAAGGGCAATTATAAGTGATGGAGGTAAGCATTTCCTTAACCATCTTGTTAAGACTCTTTTTGCTAAGTATGGTATTCGTCATAAGGTTGCTACAACTTATCATCCTCAAACGAGTGGCCAAGTGGAAGTTTCAAATAGAAAGGTGAAACAAATTTTGCAGAAAACGGTGAATGCGCAGCGGAAAGATTGGTCTGAGAAATTAGATGATTCATTGTGGGCACATAGGACTGCTTATAAGACACCAATATGGACTTCTCCCTATCACATAGTGTTTGGTAAAGCCTATCATCTTCCGACAGAATTAGAACATCAAGCTTATTGGGCAATTAAGAGGTTGATCTTGGACCCCGAGCTAGCCGGTAAAAAGAGAGTGAATCAACTGCATGAACTTGAGGAGTTTAGGCTTCATGCTTATGATAATGCCAAGATTTACAAAGGAAAGATGAAGAAGTGGCATTACAAGCACATAGTAGCTCGTACTTTCAACCCAGGAGATAAGGTACTACTCTTTAACTCCAGACTAATGTTATTCCCCAGAAAACTAAGGTCAAAGTTGACTGGTCCTTTCAAAGTAGTCATAATGACACAACATGGGGCTGTTAAACTTAAATATATGACTGGTCTTACGTTCTTGGTCAATGGGCAAAGGGTGAAACACTACTTTGGTGAGGATTCGAATCGTGATCGGGAGGCTCTTGAGCTAAATGATGAATGATCCAAGTTGCGCCGTGCCGCGACGTTAAATCAAGCGCTACATGGGAGGCAACCCATGGACAATATGTAATAGATAGGTAGTTCGTTTTTAAAATTTTGATTTTATGTTTTAGTATAGTTTAAATTCGTAGAATCTAGGAAGTTCTTTTAGTTCTTAGTTTTAGTTAAATAGGATTTTTTAATTATTTGTAACTTAACATGTAATAGTGAAAAATGAAGAAAACAATTGTTTGTCGCCCCTCCATCGCGCCACACTCCAGTTTTTTTAAAACTCCGGGTTTATACCCGGATAAAACCCAACCCACTCCCCTTAAATCCCTAAAACTCCCAATTCTTTCCCCATTCTCCTAAGAACCGCCCAACCCCCCCAAATTCTCTCCAACTCTTCTTCTTCTCACCTTTCATCTTCTCCTTCCTCCATTCAAACTCCCACCCAAACATTTCTTCTTCCCCACCACCAACTATAAACTTTTCTACTTCCCCACTTCTAAACCATCATTCCCCACAATTTTTTATTTTTCTCTTTTCTCCCCACTGTCCCACCCAAACCCCCACCCCCCTAATTTTTCTAACTTTTTTTTCCTTCTCTCTAGTTTTCTTTTCTTAACAGGTTACTATGGCACCAAAATCAAGAATGTGGCGGGTTTAAAGCAAAGTAGGAAGGGTAAAGCATCCGGGTCTGAAAATCGAGAACCAGTCCAGAAATTTGGGAAAAAGGCGATGGAGCGGTATGGTTGGGAATGGTTTGAGTGTCAGTGCGAACCAAAGTATATAGGCAAAAAATACGTCCATGAGGTATGGTTGCAGTCTCAATTTTTTGTTATTTATCAGATTGTGCTTGAGTTAGGGCTGGGATTTATTTTTTATCATCCGAGAGATTGTAATTTATCTTTAGTTTGTGAGTTTTATGCAAATTGGCTCACTGAAACTAAGTATAAAATTGTTCCTATTAGAGGTAAAGATGTGAAGTTCAATGCTACAATACTAAATGAATTTATGGGGACCCCGAATTGTGATTATGATGCCTTTAATACATTGAAGGATAAACCTCCTTATAGGGATATCTGTCATACTTTATGTGGGGTAGAGTCCATGGCTAGGTGGGAACGTAGCAAGGATACGGGGAGACATAATACCCTCCATTTTGCTAATTTCAATCAAGCTGCTCGGGTGTGGTTAAAGACAGTGTGTAGTGTGCTACTACCTGCGAAACATCTGACAGAGGTAACAAGGGATAGGGTGGTGTTGGTTCATATGCTGATGAAGGGGATGCCCATTAATGTAGGGGCGATCCTTAAACAAAATATGATGAAATTTCAGAATAATATGAGGTGCCGGTTTTGCTATGGGGGTTTGATCACCCAGTTTCTAAGGGGCCGGGGTATTGAGGATCAGGTTGTGGACCTGACCATTGCTTTTCACCCGGATCTGATGGGTAAGATAGTTGATGTGATGAGGACTAAGGCATTTGACACATCCTATGGATCGGTTCTGTATGCTCAAGAGAGGCAAGCCCATGACGATAGTGTCATGGCTAGGATGTTTGGGATGGCTGAGTTGCAATTGCGGATCGGTGGACGTTCGGTTACTGATGCTGAGATGGAAACAGTGGCAAAATGCTATCATCTGTCAGAGAGTGCAACGTTTTTATGCAAGACTGGTCCTGCCTTTTTGGAGCCTTTGGATGATGATGAGGCTATTGTTGATGAGGCTATGGATGATGATGAGGAGGATACTAATGAGGAGGAGGCAAATGTCTTAATGGTGTTCGACGGTGGTGACGACGAGGCCTAGAGGCCCCAGAGAGTATTCCTAACCTTATACTTTGTTATAATTGTGCACTGAGGACAATGCTTATCTTTAAAGTGTGGGGTGGGGTATTATTCTCTGTTGTATATAGTTGTTTACTGCTTTATCGAGTCGAGTTGTTAGTTTCTAGTTAAATTTTTTTTCTTTTGAGTTCCTTATAGTTTGCTTTTGGTACTTTTACTGAGGATTGTCCCTTTGAACCAAATATGATTAGTTTATTGCTTTATTGAGTCTTAGAGTCGTCTTAGGAGTGACAGTTCCGAATGATGGATGGATGACGACCGTCTTACGGGAAAATTAGTCGCATTGAAGAGTAGGATTGAGAAACCAACCTTGGTGTTTTGAAGCTATGTCCGAATAAGTTAGCCAAACGTCATGGGTAGTCATATTTGAAAAAATGCAATAAATGGTTGACCTTGTAATTAGCATGTGTTCTTAAGCTTGACTCGAAATAAAATGAAAATGGTTTTAATTGTGTAGTAATACCGTAATGCAACTTGTATGAGCATGTTAGTTGATATATCCTTATATGTGTCATAATGTCATGTGTTGTGAGAATTGATTGGTTCTTTCTTAACTTGATATCTAGAACTCTCCTTGTGTGTGTTGAATTAGTAGCTTGTATGACTTAGGGAATGTGATTGAGGCGTTTCTTTGAAATAGCCAATTCTTAACTTTTATTGTATGCCTACCAGTAAATTTATCCCTAGTGATCCCCCATTGTGCCTTTAACCTTCTTTATTAATAAACCACGTGATAAGCCGAAACCCGTTGTTTGATACCAAGTCTATTGATCCTATGAAAATCATTAATGCACTATGTTAAGAAGAAGGGTTGGAAAATGTTGGTTGATATGGCTAAGGGTGAATTGCTACATTGTGTGGAAAAGAAAATTTTGTTTTGGCCCTAGTCCTTAGTGACAATGTGCACCTCGACTAAAATTGAGGGTGGCTAATTTAGAACTATGCTCGAGACATTCGCCCTGATCCTAACAAGGATAATGTGTACCTTACTCGAATGTTAAAATCTGAAGTTTGAATGGCTAGTGCAAAGGCATTTTAAAAAAAGGCTAAAAAAATGATGAAAAAGAAATAAAAGGCAAATATGGAGCAACAAAAGGGGTAAATAGTCATGAAGTGTATACTAGGAGGAAAGAAAGGATGTAAAGGAGATTGTTGGCAAAATAATGACATGTGCATTAGGGAGGTGTATTCACTAAAATGATTCCTACATATTCCCTCCCTTACCCTAAGCCGATATTACAACCAAATGAAAGTCCTCTTGATTCCTTGAGAAATATGTGTGAAAGTAATAATACACTATTGGCAAGCTTATGGTATGTTGAGAAAAGTAAGAACTTCTTTTGTGAGGGTGAGTTGATTGTTTGAAAAATAGGCCTTGTTGATATTGCAAATTGCTTGAGTGAAAAGCTTTACTAAACATAAACAAGTGAGGCATTCATGGCATGTGTAGGATTATCTAATTGGTGTGTTTGTATGAGTTTGCATTAGCCCGGAAAAATAATAAAAGGGTCATTTTTTGAGCATGTGTTGTACTTGGTGTAAATGTTGTGAATTGTTGCATCCATCGTGAACTACAAGATCATGATTGAAAATGTTTGGTTGATTTTGAGGTGGGTTGATAAGTCCAAGGGTTGTGAAAAAGAGTTGAATGTCTAGAGATTGATTGAGGACAAACAAAAAATTTTAAGTGTGGGGTGGTGGCCTTAGGCATATTTATATGCCTAAGTTGTCAATATGTGCCCATGAATCGATGAGATTGAAGAATGATCTCTAGTCATTAGCTTAATTTTTGGTGTAACTTGTGATGATTGTGCACTTACACACATGATTAGTTGTTTCAGGAACTCTCAAGGGAATTGGAGTCAACTTCAAGAAAAGAGATGCAAAAGAGCATGAAAAGCGGCTAAGGATGAAGGCCCCAGGCCCAGGCGCGCTGAGAGGCGTGAGGCGCCAAGGGCCAACATTCAGAGAGCATTCTCAGGCACGTTGAGAGGCGTGACGCACCAAGGCCTAACATTTTGGGGCCTTTCTCAGGTGCGTTGAGAGGCGCGGCGCGCCAGCACTGATATAGCTGGAGCATGTTCTTGGGGCGATCAGAGGCGCGACACGCCAAGGGAGTCCCGATTTTTCAAGCTTAAGTTGTGTTAAAAAGGAGTCCTAGTTGAAGTAGATGTTGTCTCCAATTTTCCTAACCTTATAAATAGATCCCTTGGGTTATATTGTTGGGGGTTCAACTTTTATTGGGTGTGCAAGACCAAGTATTCACGTTTGTAATAGGTTTTGATCTTTTAACTCTTCTATTTTTCGGAAATCGCATGAACAATTGTATTTTGTGGTTTTTTTAGCAGCATGAGTGGCTAAACGCCCTAGTTCTAAGGCTGAAGCTACGAATGAATTGTTGATTATTAAAGGCTATTATTATTAATTCTTGGTTGTCATTATAGGTTACTTTTATATTCTTGTTTTAGTATTTCTTGACTATCCATCTAGAGATAAATATATTGTCTAATCTTAAAATCGAGAGAGGAGGGATTAGATAGACCAGAAATATAGAGGGCTCGGTCCACCCATTAGATTGAGGTGATTAGTGTTCAGGAGTGACTCCCAGAAGAACACCTTGCTTGGTTACGAAATAGGATGAAATATAAATGCTCGCCAGTTAGTCTATTTATCCCTGCTCAACGATGTAGTTAGATAGCTAACTGGGGTAGGCGACGAGAGGCTTATAACCCGGATCATATCATCAACCCTGTAAACCAGTAACTTGACATCGAAATTAGTTCTAAGCCAATAATATGATGCATGAGATTTAATACATGTTGCAGCCCTGGAATTTCTTTTAACTTGCTTGAAACATTATATCAAAGTCGTTCACAATTAGTTACTTTCATTTAGTTCATAATTATTAGTAGTTAAACAATAAATCATCAACTCTTGAAAAGGTTACTTTTTATTTTTAGTTGTAGTATTAAGTGAATATAAGTTGATCATAAGTCCCTTGGGAACGATAACTCGTTTCTTAAAGAATTTATACTACTTGTGTGACCACGTACACTTGCGTGTATATTGAGGAGCAACAACCATAGCTAACTCGAACTTCATGTGGTATCAACGAAGCTCCTATACTTGATCCTGAATATATGTATCTACATCATGAAATGATGCAAGCCAAATTGCTCAGTACGTGGAGTGTACGAGCATGTAAGGGGAATTTTATAGCATAAACATAAGCTTGAACTTGATGAAATGGAAACATACTTATCTCTTCTCAACTCACTCAACTAACTTAACTCAGAAATAAGATACTCAACTGAAAGATAAAATATTCAACTCAGTAAAATAAGGCTCAACTCAATAATAAGACACTCGACTCTTGATACTCAAACTCTGGATACTCAACTCAATGTATTGAAAAATACAAAATAACTTTGTTTGTATGCAAGGATACAGGATAAAATCGGCTTGTATATGAAAATACAAGGTAAACTCTATGTATATAAGAATACAATATATAACTGTGGGAGGTTCTCTAACCAACAACCATCACTATGAACTATGTGATGATACATCATTTTGCCTCACGCTGCTAGGGCCGTCCTATACCTTGTCGGGGGTATAGAACCTAACTACTAAGTGGATCCACTAGTCTATGCTAAAAAACACTAAGGAATCATCTCAAAAGTATGACCCTTTTCTACCCATGTTGGCTACACGGTTTATGGGGGTTGGGAGTTATCTGAACTCTCCCCCTTATTGGTGCTCAATACTACTCTGAAAATATGCTAGCTCATATGTTTAAAAACATAAATCTGTGGGTTGAGATAATTACTCAAAAACTAGCCCGAAGCCTCTCTTGGAAATCAGTGTTTCCTCTCTTGCTTAATTGTGAAAGCATTTATTTTTTACTGAAAACTAGCTCAAAGGATCTTTTGGAAATCTCAGTTTCCTTTCTTGTTTAAATGTGAAAAACATTTTATTCTTTGGGAATACATAGTCCCCATATACTCTTTTGAAGAAATGAACTTCACTCTTTACTCAACTCAAAACTCAAATCTTAAAACAAGTTTAAAGCACTTGTAAAAGACTTCTTAAGATGGGGTTCATGCCGAATTATGGGAGTGAACGACTCAATTCAAGGTTTTCAATAACCATAGATAGAACTCAATACTTGGAACTAAGAACTTCAATGATACTATTCATTTTAAGAATGCTCAACTCAAAGCATTCATGCGGAATTATGGACATAGACAACTCAACTCATGGACAACTCAACTCATGGACTTCAGGATACTACTCATCTCAAGAATGTTCAACTCATAGGGTTCATGCAAAATTATGGGCATGAAAAACTCAACTCATGGAATCCATGGGTAATATGTAAATGTCCCATGATTAGGAATAAAATCTCCAAGAATTAGGACTCAATTCTCAAAGACTTAGAACTCGAAGATGCTACTCCTCTCGAAGACACTAAATGTATGGAGTTCATGCGGAATTTATGAGCATGAACGACTCGACTCAAGGGTCTAAAAAACATTATGGAACTCATGTATACAACTCTTATCATTCTCATAATTACTTCCTCATAACTTAGCTCAAATCAATAGTTGATCCCAAAGGATTCACAATTGAACTCAAAGACTTTCTTGACTCAACTCTTAACTCTCTCTTGAATGTGAATTATGAATTCAAGAGTTATGGTTCATGATACGAAGGATCTCGTGATGATAAAGTAGACTTATGAATACATTCTCCTCATTCTCATACTCACTTGCTTGAGTCTTGAAACAAGTTATTAGAAATTGTAGAAGACTCCTCAAAATGACTCAAAATGGACTTTCTCAAAATGTTCGAAAGAACACTCAAGGCTTAACTCTCAACTCTACCTTGAATTTGATTTATGAATTCAAGATTGTGATTTGTGATAGGAAAGATCTCATGATGTTTAAGAGTGTTTTTAGATAGTTAATTATGAGAAACGGCTGAAAAACACAGTCTGGAGAGCAAGTCCGCGATGCGGAGATGAATTATAATGTTTGGTCAGAATAATTTTTGAGACAGTGCGGTCCGCGATGAAAAAAATCACTTTCTGAGGAACAGGTCCGCGTCGCGGACCTGGTACTAATTTTCTGCTCGACTTTTTCTTCCTCATTTTCTAACCCCATTCGCCTAGATTCGATTCTTTTTCTTAATTTCTCTTTAGATTCAGATACCCAATACATGTACACAAGAATCTAATCAAACCCAACTCTAAACTTGACATGATTTCCTCAAGAACTCATCAATCTCATCAAAACTCAAGAACGAAAGCCAATTTCAAGAACACAATTCAAGAACATCAAACCTTCAACTGTCTAGAACAAATTTAATGCTAAAACTAACATGATTGGCGCGTGGATGAATGAACCCAACACTATGGAAGCTTACATACCTCTTAGGGATCAAGCCCATGGCGAAAATTCGTAACAAAACTCAAGAACCTCGACAAACGCCTTGATCTTTTCCTCTTCTCCCCTCTTTCCTCTTCTTTTCTCTTCTTGAACTCTCAACTAAAACCCTAGGCATTTATTAGGATTATAAAACTGAATAGGATTATACCCTTAAAACCTTACTAAAAATGAATTAAATCTGATTGGGTAAGGAAAAGACCAAAATACCCTTTATTATTTTCGGACAACTTTCCTTAACTGGACAACTTGACTTCAAAAGGTCACATCTTACTCATCCGACCTCAAAACTTAGCAAACGCGGTGGCATTGGAAATATAATTCAAATATCTTTCATTTGATATCGTATGGACCACCTTAATCATCATGTACTGAAGGCAATGGTCGTTTGAAGTTGACCCAAAACTCATAACTTAAACATAACTTGCAAAATTTCAGATTTTGCTATTTCCAATTAGTTCTTTTTGGAACTCAAGGTGCTGCATATAGTGACCTTAAAATTTAGGAAAATTTTAAATTCCTTGCTAAAAACTTACTCACTACGAAGGATGGTTCGAGTCTTAGCTCAAACAAATTCTGGGGTATTATTGTTAGCTGGGGGCATGTCCCAGCAGCTCTTGTCAGTTAGAGACTTCATTCAGACAATGACAGATTCAGTTTTAGTTTTAGTTTGAGTTTGATCTTTCAATTGTCATTACACTCAGTCTAATATATTCAGACAGTATTGGGTGGTCCCCATCATTTTAGTTATTTCATGATTTCGTTTCTGCATTAGTTTATCTATTCATAGATTTGTTCAGTTTGCTTATGATATGCCAGCTCAGAGTTAGCTTGGGGTCACTCGTGATCCTAGGTACCGTGTTTACGTCAAGGGGCTAGCCTCGAGGTTTGACAAACACCTTTTTTCTTCTGTTTAAATTTCAATTTATAGTTTCTCAATTTTTGGCCTTCAGGTCCATTAGACGAAGTAAGTCGCACATTGCCAACCAGGTCGGCGATCTGCCCTTAACTCCATTCGATTGTCGGTTTTCATTGGCCATTAGACTTCAGGTATCTTTAACTTTAGGCGATCAAGGTTGCTATCGCGGAGTCGTTCGACGATCCACCGACTGCCCATTTATGTCACCAAGTTGGTTCCCCCTAGGGCTGGCACGCTAGAGCTTTGGGAGAGCTAAAGAGCCACTCGGTGAATCACCGAATGGTCTTGGCGATCACCAGGATCGCTTTTCTTCACTTCTTTAACTTGTTTGATCCTTTTTGCCCGATAGTGTCCTTGCTTTACTCCTTAGCCTTCATAACTGCAAATCAACACTTTAACATTAGTTTGGAGGATAAATTAGGCATTTGAGGACAGTAAAACTATCAAAACAAAGCCCTAAATGAGTCAAAATCTCAACCTCATCAGAATGCTTTAATTACTTCATGCAATAGTAAAAAAAATATGCTTCTTGAATGAATTCTTTTTGTTCTGGTGGTTCCTCTTCTAAGATTTGGTATTGAACTTGGACAGCCAAAAAAGGTTGTCAATTCTTTATTTTTGAAGTCATTTGCTTCATGGACTGTAACTGTTGACAACGGCACCAACTTATGGATTTATGTTACTGATATCTTGCCCTTTATGGCTCTTTTCATTTTAGCTTATATAGTTTATTACAAAAGCATCAGTCAAAGTTCTTATCGAGGGATATTCAAGTTAGTTGCCGTTGGAACCATATTTGCTTCTTTACTCATAGCTTTGGCTTGGGCATTAGATTGTAACTTATTCAGCCTAAGCACGGTTATTGTGGATATAAAATCATATTGGATTCCTCGAATCGTCTATGTTATTGGTCTACTGCAATTATTTTTATTAGCAATATCTCAACTTTTTGGTAAAGAGAAGACTTCAGGTTGGGAGGAAGATACAATTGTTAAAGCAATTTCCATGTTATCAGCATGGAGTTCAACAATAATCATATTATCCGGGAAACAAGGTCCTTTAGTTGCTCTAGCAACAATAATATAAGGGTGGTGTGTAGTTAGGTTGATGACGTTGGAACGAGAAAAGAATGACTATTACGACAGTTCAACTTCATATTCTTCTCCGGTGGCAAAATGAAGCCTTTTAACTATGTGTCTATTTTTCTGCACTGGACATTGGTGTGCCTTTGATGGATTCCTCTATGCTTCCGCATTTGTTGGGTTTGACGAATTCAATCTTATTAGTCAAGCCGCTCTGCTTACTATAGATACATTTGGTTTCTCCCACATTCTTCCAGTAATGAGACTTCCACTTATCGTTGCTTGCCGATGACATCCAGAAGTCCAGGCTAAGAAAAAGAAACCACTATTTCTTCTTCAGTTATGCCAGACTTAGTTGATGTACGGACTTACTCTGGCTATATCTATGACACTTACAATTATATGTGTTACGATTCAAAGGCGGCACTTGATGGTATTGGGTTTATTTGCTCCAAAGTTCATCTTCGATGCAGTGGGTCTTCTTCTTACGGAACTCTTCATATGCCTCGCATCACTGTACTATTTTGCATGACCAAATAAACTAGATGAGGAATTAAGCGTTATGGAGGTGATCTTTCAGCAATTTCATCGGACAATCTTACAAAGTTCTTCCATTAACATCAGTATATCGTCCTCGCTAAGGTAACTCCCCATACAATTGCGTCGGAATATAGTTCATTCTTGGAAAGAGAAGAAAAGTGAAGATAGTAGAGTAACATTTTGTTATATCCTAATTTATTCTCAGATTTTGATTGATTGACTAAAGATTTAGAGTTACGATTTAAGGCATTGACTTTAAGTGGGTAAATTTTGGTGGACTATTAAAATGTTGTATTGAGACTTGAATTCTTTTAGCTTCCATCAGTCCAATCCTTAGTAGACAGACTGACTTGGTATTTCTACCATATTTCTTTTTATTCAAAAGAGTATTTTCACTCGGAAACTGAGCTATTCTACACGAGTTATTTTTGTTATTTGCCTCATGTCTTTCAGTGTTAGAATGTTATCCTTTCTTTTAGTCCTATATATGAGTGTCCGACTATCATTCTGTGTTGGTGAGAGATAGTAGGTACCTTGTGAAATTAGTCGAAGGCGTGCACGATCTGCTTCGGATGTCACCGTTATTAATTTTTAGAAGAAAAAAAAGATGACAATGTTGTTATGTTATGAAGGGAATATCTTCCTTCTTACTCAGTAACAAAAAAAACGATGAAATATTGTTGGATGTGTGTCGAATCTTTAAAAAATAATGCATTCTTTAGGATCCGATATGGGTATGGTGACATATTTAGGGTGTTCGAGCAACATATCTTATAATCCCTATTGGATCGGAGATGTACAAATCCTTGTCACATTTCAGTCAATCTTCTCCTTTGGATTCAAGACTTCATAACAAGCAGGATAAAATGGAATGTGTCTCCAAATTGAACCCCGAACCCCTTTTTTATTTTTCAATTAATTTTATCTGTTTAAATCTTTTGATTAAAAAAACTAGTTTACTTAATTTCTTTAAAAAATTAAATGGCGAATCTCCTTTTATAAAAAAATGGTTTTTCTTATAAAATTTGAGTTAAATTGATTATTTCTAAAAATAAGTCAATATTTCTATTTTTAAACATAAAACAAAAATGATGACTCCGCTGGGGACTTAATTAAATTCTAACCATAATGATTTAACTATTTGACTATTTATTGATAATTGTTGAATTGTTTTTCTATGCTTTACTTGTTTAAATTGCTATAAACTGTCATATTGCATTTATGGCATCTTCCGTCACCACGACTAAATATAGTATATTAAAGAAAGGTTTTGCGAAACCACAGCCGGTCTTTTTTATACTTAACCCTTTTCCGAAATGAATGAAAATTTATTGGTTCATCATGCGACCAATGGTTGTCGTGAGTTCCAACCTAAGTCGTCCACTTAGGTTCCCGTTCTTTCAAAAGCCACTCTTAGTCAACTAGCGTAGAGAGAAACCAAATCCCTCAATTTTGCGCATTTGAACTTGTCACGCCCCGAGCCTACACCCTGGGTGGGACTGGTACTCGAGAACCATTGTTGGCCCCAAGCAAACCCTTGTCCTGGCTTACTTACTCAACATAAGACTTAAACATAAGAGATAGTCTCAAAATATAACTCATGCAATAACTCAAAAAGATATAAAGCTTAGCCAAAATGGCAACTCAAGTCTTAACATTTACAAATGAAAACGGAAACGGAAAGACTAAAGAACTATAACTACTCATCTATGAAGCCTCTAAAACAAAGAGGGATGTCGGGACAAGACCTTCGATCATCCTAAGAACTTAAATACTAAAGCAATGTAAAAGGAGTCCTCCGGAAAGCAAGGAGGCTCACCAACTGACTCTGAGTGCTCAACTGGATCAACGAGGCGCTGGATGTTGATCCTAGTTACCTGTGTCTGCATCATAAAATGATGCAGGCCAAATGGCATCAGTACGTTGAATGCACGAGTATGCGAGGGGAATACTAAACAAGACATAAGCTTGAAAGGAATCTGAAAAGAACACTTACCTTGGCTTTACTCAACTCATGAATAACTCAACTCAAACGCAAAGTAAAAACAACAATAAAGGTGGAGTTTATACAAAACATTTAAAACAATAGGTGATAACTCAATGTATTAAAGAGAATACAATTACAACTCAGTTTACTCATATAATAAAGTAATATAATACTGTGGGAGTTTCTCTAACCGACAACCACCACTATGAGCCTAAGAGATGATCAGCGTCTTTCCCACGCTGCCAGAACTGTCCTATACTTTGCCGTCATATAGAACACCTTAACTAAGTGGATCCACTGGTCTATGCTAACAAGCACTAAGGAATCATCTAAAAAGTATGATCCTTTCTACCCATTATGGCTACATGGTTTATGGAGACTTGAGTTATTATGAACTCGCGTCCCCATATCGGTGCTCAATACTACTCCAAATATATACTCAGCTCATATGTTTGAAAACAAAACTCTTTCTATGGTTTGAGATAATTACTCAAAAACTAGCTCAAAGGCTCTCTTGGAATTCGGTGTTTCTTTTCTTGTTCAAATGTGAAAATATTTTAACTCTTGGGAATACTCAGTTCTCGTATAATCTTTGGAGAAATAAAATTTACTCTTACTCTTTACTCAAATCAAAGCTCAAGTCTTAAAACAAAGTTAAAACGTTTGCAAAGGACTTCTGAAATGACTCTAAGAATTCTCTAGACTTGGCCCTTAACTTTCCTTGAATTTGAATTTATGGATTCAAGGATTGGGATTTGAGATAGGAAGGATCTCATGATGTTTAGGAGTGTTTTTAGATAGTTAAACATGAGAAACGATCAAGAAATCACTGTGTGAAAACTAGTCCGTGACATAGAGATGCATTTAAATATTTGGTCGCAAAATAAATTTTGAGGCAGAACAGTCCGTGATCGCTCCACAATGAGAGGAAGAATTTTCCCATCCTGAGGAACAGGTCTGCGTCGCAGACCTGGTACCCAGATTCGCTCGTCTTTTTCCTTCTTCATTTTCCAGTCCTAATTCGCCTAAACTCGATTTTGTTTCCTAATTTTTCTTTAGATTCAGATACCCAGTAGATGTACCTAAGGACCTAACTCAAAACAACTCTATAATTCGATGCAATAATCTCAAAAACTCATCAATCTCAGCCCAATTCAAGAACGAAAACAAATTCAAGAACACATATCAAGAACATCAAACTTTCAACCTCTTTAGGATGAATTCACACTGAAATAATCATGTTTGGAACGTGGGTGAACGAATCCAATGTTATGAAAGTCTCACATACCTCGTAGGATTGAATCCTTGGCGAAATCCACAACCAAACTCACAAGAACTTGACGAATCTTGAACTTTTCTTCTCCTTTCCTCCTCTTTTATCTCTCTCAAAGCCCTAGCATAATTCTCAATTGCGTAAACTGAACTAACTCAGTTTAGACCCCAAATAATTTACTAAAAATGGATTTAATTAATTGGGTAATGAAAAGACCAAAATACCCCTGTAAAATCCGGTTTTGACTTTTCTTATCTAGACAACCCAACTTGAAATGGGCATATATCCCTCATACGAACTCGAAATAGCGCAAACTTGGCGGCGTTGGAAAGATAATTCAGAGATATTTCCTATGGTATCTTATAGCACATCTAAATCATCCTGAGCTAGGAATTATGGTCGTTTGAAGTTGACCCAACCCTCAAACTTAACATTACTTAACCAATTTTCCAGATTTTCATTCTTTCCAGAAATGATTCTTTATAATTCTAGCTCTTTCTAGTTGCAGAGTCTTACAGAACTAAGATGACCCAACACCCACGGTGTGTTGGTCCCATTAGAAGGACCACCTTGAGTCCAAAACGGCCCACGGCCTAAATATACATTCATACTTATGTGTTAAATTTGAAGGATGTATACACTTTTTGAAAAGTCATTGTCCCTCGGGGTTGGAAGTATATTTTAATAGCCTTTTCCAGTCGAAGGAGGATTTTCACAAGATACTACCCGAAAGGGATGGACATCCGGAGATGACAAGAAATCAAGAAAGAAGAAAGACCTTCCATGTAGCCATATTTTAAGATCGTACCCCTACGTGGGACTTGTATCCCTTTTCCCTATTATGTATCCCCATTCAATTTTATTCATAAGGCTTGTATAAATTTGGGTTTTGGGGCAATGGAACGTTTCAAACGACACTATATACCCTTCGAATCGTTAGGCCTACCCTTGGCACAAAAGGGTCACATATTTGTTTAGAACACGCAATAATTGTTTATGTATTATAACTACTTATGTGAATGTACTTCTTTGTTTGAAGATGTTCTAGCCTACTCTTTTGGAAATTTTCTAGAACCCATTAAGCACAAATATTAAGTCACTATCAAAAGTACCTCCAAATACTCTCCGAGTCTTTAGTTTCCTAACAAAATCCAGACTTCGCTTTCAAATTCTTACTTTCTCATCTAAAAAAAGTCAATTCTTCATCAAATAGAGATTCAAGCTAGTTGAACTACAAAGTACCTGAATTCTCCTCCATGAGATACGTATGAAACCGTTCAAGGCTCGGTTCCCATTTTTGAGAAATTATATTTTTCCAACTTTTGCAATGAGATTTCAATTTCACCTCAATCGAAAATCAGAAGTATAAAAGGATTTTGGCTCCACACAAGTCAACCTTCTTATTATTCACTAATTCCAAAATCAAATAGACAAATTTCTGTCTATTTAGACATCTCCTATATCTATGGGCTAATTTATCTTCGAATGAAGTGACTCTTGTGTGATTACTACTCTGTGTGTGATATCTTGTATTACCTATTACCTACACAAACTAACACATTTGTCTTTTGAGTTATTTTTCTGTGTCAGGTACTCAAAACTGATTTGTGTTGAGAAATTGGTTGAACATTCAAAGTTGTCAAAGATTCCTTTCCTACTAGAAATTTGTCGAAAGGATAAAGAAAAATGACCCAGAATAGTGAGATTATTAGCCTGACTGAAGTTGTTATAGTTCAGCCCCCTGCCGCTGAACAAAATGAGTTAATTGCACAGTTGATGCAACATATTGGTGAAACAAGGGCAGAGCTCCAGAAAAAGCAAGATAGGCCAATTTCGGTTGGCGATGGAAGACTTCCACTTCATTTTGCTCCTCTGAATTCAAATTCGGAACATGTCCTGAGTAACCCACCCTCCAACCCTGCTCAAAATCCCTCCATTATCGACTTAACTACCCCGAATCGTCATCACACCAACACTTCATACCAAGCACCGCCTGCTTTTCAATGCCTGAATCTCAACCCTCAAACCTTCCCTCCATGTCGAAGCCTAAATTCTAACAACTGCTAGGTTTCATCTTATAGTACTGGGGAAGAGTTGGTTAACTTTAGTAGGGTAACCGACTTTTGAACCATCATAGGATTAGAGGTATGGTTTATATCCCCCTCTTTGTATTTAATTTGTTTTTTATTTCTGCTAAGGCCTGGGGTGTTGCTAATCCCCTGACCCCCCAAGGGTCGTTAAAATAATAATAATAAAAAATCTCCTCTATGAGATACGTAGGCGGCCTATGTCGGCCTCGGTCACCCCTTTATTAATTTTCAATATTCCCCTTTGTATTGGAACTACGATTGACCTGTTCCGGCCTTAACGAGATACGTAGGTGCCACAACGGCTCAATCGTATTTCTCGTAAGATTTCCATTTCTTTTGTAATGGAAATTGTCCTCTCAAAAATTCATTTGAGGATTGACTTCTTCAACAAGTTAAGACTGAAGATCAAAATGCAACTGGAATAACTAAGTCACAAAAATGGCAATGTCCAAAGGTGTGAAGCATGGCAAAATATGCAATTTACACCCATCGTGATCTCATCATCATAACTCAGACAATTTCTCATCTCGTTTTATCTCCATTACATTATGTTACTTTAAGTGTTTTTAAGCATTTTTTTATATTTCACAGAAATTGGAGATGAGCATTGTTAGATTCTTCCAAGATAACAATACTGGTAAAGTTAGGACCATCCCTGAAATTGAGCATCCACCTCGTTACAGTTGTACTATTATCGAGCTTCCACCTCATTACAGTTAGAATATTATCGAGCATCCACCTCGTTACAGTTGAAACATTATCGAGCCTCCACCTCGTTACAGATGGATTATTATCGAGCATCCATCTTGTTACACTTGGAATATTATCGAGAATACACCTCGTTACAGTTGGAATAGTATCAACCATCCACCTCGTTACAATTGGAATATTATTGAGCATCCACCTCGTTACAATTGGCATAATATCGAGCATCCACCTTATTACAGTTGAATACTATCAAGCCTCCACCTTGTTACAGTTGGACTATCATCGAGCCTCCACCTTATTACAATTGGAATATTATCGATCCTCCACCTCGTTACAAATGGACTATTATCAAGCATCCACCTCGTTACAGTTGGAATATTATCGAGCATCCACCTCGTTACAGTTGGAATATTATCGAGCATCCACCTCGTTACAGTTGGAATATTATCGAGCATCCACCTCGTTATAGTTGGAATATTATCGAGCATCCACCTCATTACAGTTGGAATATTATCGAGCATCCACCTCGTTACAGTTGGAATACTATCGAGCCTCCACCTTGTTACAGTTGGATTATTATCGAGCATCGACCTCGTTACAGTTGGACTATTATCGAGCCTCCACCTTGTTATAGTTGGAATATTATCAAACATTCACCCATTACAGTTGAACTATTATCGAGTATCCGCCTCGTTACAGTTGGATTATTGTCAAGCCATCTAGCTGGTTGCAGAGATCACCAGAGTCTGCCATGCAGAAAACAAGCAATGACATCTCCAAATTCTTAGCAAATTATGAGTTGTAATGAACATACGGTGTTCGGAAGCGGCATCCATTATCTTTTACTCTCAATACTTCTTTATTTTCTCATCTAGTTGAAACAGATGTTTATGCCTATCTATAAAGATATACTTATTTGCTATATGAATGATCTTTCTTTATTTTTTTACTAAAGACGCTAACTAAAGCAGCATCATGTCTACTAATTATTTACTTTGAGTGTGCAGACATATACTGAACATACCTATATGACATCTTTCAAAGCAAGAGTGACTTCAAAACACCAAGACAATGACGTATCCACGGAAACACACAAGAACATAATCGAAAAGTGTCGTAAGAGATGTTACCACTTTTTTCAATTATAGTTTCTACTAACAAGCTTATTTCAGTCTTTGTCGAGAGCATCCAAGAGGATGAATACTCAAATCAAATCACAGGCGCGAACAACATCAATAAGGATGCAACACAAAGTGAAACTTTTTCTTAGCAACGAACTGGGACATAGTCCGAAGATGAGTATTAAACTCTTAGGATGCGAGCTGAGGAGCGACTTCCACCACAATCAAACCACACCCCTATCAGAAGGCATGTGGGTTTTTCTTTAGGTTTATTGGTTTCAATTTCGTATTCGGGATTTTTTGGTGTTCATCGGAAGCAACTTTCCAATCCGAGTGACAATGCACTAATGGCTTTAGAAATTATGTCTGTGTAAATTCTCATTTATGAGTGTGA
Source organism: Solanum paucissectum (assembly GCA_029582445.1). Lineage (NCBI taxonomy): Eukaryota > Viridiplantae > Streptophyta > Magnoliopsida > Solanales > Solanaceae > Solanum > Solanum paucissectum. Next base: position 7,850 of record JAJONZ010008098.1, on the reverse strand, counting down.
AGAGCCCCATATTCATAGTTGAGAGATTGTAAGTCTTTTTTTTCTTCTTCATAATTTGACTTATTTTGTCACTCTTCCCAATGAAAGGTTATCTTAGCATACTAAGTTTTCTTTTCAACCGATAGAGTCGAACTACAAGCAGCCCGATTCCTAATGTTTAAGGATATGTAGCAGGCTCAATGTTGAAAACTCAATTGTACTCCAACATTCTCTTTTAAATCTTATTCTCGAGCATTCTGGTCCCTTCATAATTCGGTGTCGGGATAACTGTTGAATTCTTTCAGAGTCGTGCGTTAAACCAAGCATATCGAATTACAAGTGACCTGAATTCTCATATAGTCTGAGATATGTAGGAAACCCATTTTCGAGATTCGATCATAATTCCTAAAGTCCGTGCCAAAATCCCTTTTCTAAAGGATGAAGATGTGGTAGATCAAAATTGGATTCATCAATTTCATTTGCCTCGAATTTCTTTCATCAATCCAAGTCAAAGGAGAGAAAGTTGTTGACATTCAATTTTGACCCTCCACAATGCATATTAATCATCGAGCTTCATCAATTTCAAACGATTTGAAGTAATTAGTTTTGTCTAAATTAGTGGTTTATAAATTGAGTCAAGCTAATTATTTTATTTCGTTAAAATTAAGAGGCTCGTTAGTTAATTATATTAATTCATTTCATTTAGGTTGTAGTCGAATTAATTGGTTACCTCAGTATGGTTAAGTTTGGCACTTTTTCTTAATTACAAGTCTAGCAATTCCTTACTTCAAGATTTTGGGTCCTTTACAACAAATCCCAGCAGCCCATTCTCTTTTCCTCCAGCGCATTCAATTCCCAGCCCACCAATTCAATACAACAGTAATATCAAAGAACCCAGACAGACCCGCGTTCTTTTCTGACCCAGAATACGCCTAAGAACAGCCCCGACCGACCCTTGTATTCTTCTTCTCAGAACGAAACCCAGAAATCTGCGAGCAAGCCCGGCGAATGGAGCCTCGCGGTTTTCTCTCTCCCTTATCCTCCTCTCCATACGAGAATATTCGAGAATTTTCGCATCTCCTTGCGAGATTGTCCTTCTCTCCTTTCAATTCCGTTGAGAATTCGTACTATTCCAGCTCTAACCAAGGAATTCGAATTTCAAATTGAAAAATCCATTCGAATTCTACCCGTTCCCCCCCTAATTTTCCCTCTATAAAAGCCATCTTCTGTTCATTGTTTTGTTGGTGGAGGACAGATTTGTAAAATCCAAGATACACCTCCTAATAGCCAAAAAGTGAGCATTCTTAGAGGAAATATTTCCTTCTTGGGCTGTCTCAAGCTGTTTTGACTTGTTAGAGTTCGTCCGAGTCCGGAAAAGCTTAGTCGTGGTGTTGGTGGAAGCTCAGTCGCTGCCCAAAAGGAGGTAAATTCTTTCTTAGCTTTATTTAATTTGTACTGCTTCTATGTGTTCTGTTTATGTGTTCTTAAGTTTTGTTTTAAGTCTCTATAGGTGATTGACGAGTATTATCTAGCAATGTTCCTTTATTTCTTGTGTTAGTATTTTACTGTTATAGTGCTTAGCTTATTTGATTATATTCTTGTTACTCATCCGTAAATGTTTATCTTGGGTTTAGTCATCATATTTGTTCAATAATAGGCGTGTTTATGCTTCTAAGAAATGTCAATGTATTAGTTCGATTTCTCTGTCCAGAGCTACTGTTTGAAGAATTATATTTTCTTTTGTTCTAGTATTTCTTCTTTGACATGATGGTGTCCATGTTTGTGCTTCTTCATAGTCAATATTTGTTCAAGTTTTAAGTTGGTGACCTGTTTGGGTATAGTTTCGAGTCCATTTCAGTGGCTGTGCTTAAATCTACGAATCTTCTTAGTCTTAATTTGAAAATGTGCATGTATTCAACTTAAGGCTCATCTGGTTCCTGGTTGCTGCATATACTCTTGTTGCTTGTTATTTTCTTAAACTTGTGGGCTGTTCAAAGTTTTCCTTTCATACCCATTTGAATTTCAACTGCTCGTTATGCCGTCTTAGGTTGATCTTTATGCTTAACATGGTTTTGGGTTTAATGGTTTAGTGCTTCTAACATATATGTGATAGCATATTGGTCTTTTCTTATGTGATCTCTTTAAGTGTTTTGAGTAAAGTTGGAGCAAAAAATCTGATTTAATGTCCAAGTATAGCTTTCTCTGTTTGTTGCCAACTATTTTGTTAATATTGTTATGGCTCCAACTTCCGCCTTAATTTAATGTATTTGTTTGGTTGCTAAAATAGTAGGCTATAATTTCTATTCTATTTAAAGAATTTAGACTTAGAACTTGTTGATATGTAATGCTCTCCAATTTAAATATCGGGTGAAGTCGAAATTATTCTTTTGGTTGAGATTTCTGCCCTTTTGGAGAGATTGTTGTTTCGTATTTAACATAAGCATCATTTCCTCTGTTTAACTAGTTTTCTTGCTGCTCATCTACACTTTATTTGTCGGGATTAATATGCATAAGATAGTGGCTTTGTGTTATTTCTTTTTTATTTCTTTCTTCTTAAACTATTCTATATGGCAATGATCTTCCATCCTCCATATTTCCTTTCACCCGTGCTATTAAGTGAATATCGTATCTTTGTTAGTTAATTTTGTTCAGTTCTATTAAAACATGACTAAGTTGAATTCAAAAGCTTGTAAATCACTTTCCTTTATATGTTGTGGAAGCCTTCGACCTATAAATTCGTGCATGAAATGACTCGGTTTGATTTTAGCTTGCTTTCATGATCTGGACTATAGTTTTCCTTAGATATTTCTTTTGTTGAAACTTTTGGTTTGACAACAGTAGCCTTCTGATTCTGTCCCGTTGTTTTGGATGAATTTTATCTCATTAAAATTGTGTTGTTACATTGTTTTAACTATACTCTTGTTTGGAAATTTTTCCACTAATCTTCTTTAGTTTTTTTTCCCTCTTTATTCTATGCAACTGTTATCTCTATTTGTGTATTATAAAATGATACCTTAGAGTTCCTCATTAATCTTAAACATTTATAATTGATATTCTTTTAAGTATTGTGTTTTACGTTTTACTTGTGATTTATATTAGAAAATATATTTAAGAAATTCAATGTTATTACTCCTCATGATTGTATATATGTATATATTTTTTCAAATTGCAAATATAACTTTGATTATGTTTCTAATTATTGACTTAACCGAATAACCAAACCGAAAAGAGAAAAATCAAACCAAACCAAATTTATTTTGATTTGGATTGGATTACACTTCTTCAAAACCAAATACCGAAATACCCAAATCGAATAGTACAAAACCAAATCGAAAAACCGAATGCTCACCCTCTACATTGGGCTGTACTTGGTCATAACATTATCATTCTTATCCCTAGGGACAGATCTTGAAGGGGGTAAGGATGTTCACCCGACCTCCCTTGACAAAAAAAAAACACTATATATAAGATATAAGGGTGTTCACTGGACCTCCCTTGACAAAAAATAACACTATATATAAGATGTATTTTTTGTGTTTATATACATATATAAATTTTGAGTCCCATGATTAAGATACAAAAGGTTAATAGTCCAACGCATTCAAAATGCACCTCAAACATCTGAGGTCCGATTCTCAGTAATTGCATTATTTTGTACGTACTTATTTATACATTTACATTTTTATTTTTTAAATTTCTAAATAAAAATTATGAATCCGTCACTGAATTATCTCACTTACCAAATGATCCCTAAAACTTAACCAATGATATACCGTGTAAAGAAGTTTACACTATTAGGTGAGATTACATGCAGTGTACATGTACTTTCTTTCAGTTACTTTTGAATTTTGTAATTATTTTATTGGGATTAAGTATATAACTTTTATGTTATTGTTGTACTTTAGCTGATATAATAGGTTTTTAATCTATTGTCAAAATTATCATATGAAAATTGCATGCCCTTAATTCGATTATCCAAAAAAATTATACATTACTTAATTTCTTTTTATTAAAGAGTTGTTGTGCACACAAATTTATACACTACTTTTCTTTTCTTTTCTACTATAGTAGAAGTGTGGGTGAGAATGGGTAAAATTCTTATAAGTTGAGGGTATTTTCGTCGTACTAAATTATCTTCTCTACTTCCACTGATTCATCAAAATCCATTCATCTGCCAAGTCTCCAAACTTTGATTTTTCTCAAACAGTCACCTTGTAGCTGCAATTCTCAGGTACTTCTTTATTTTTTTGGTCTCTTAACCTTCAATTTTTCCTTCGTCGTCACTATTTGGTTGAATGAATTTGTAAAGTTTCATATTTTTCCTTTCAATTCTCTTCATCTTCAAATTCAGTACGAAGAAAATAGCAATTTTTTAGATTTAGTTGAATGGGTTTATTAAATAAGCAAAGGATAAAAAGAATATGGAGTTTCTTATTTACTCCTATGTATTTGACAATTAATTCTATAGGGTTTTGAAGTTTTGGTCTTTATTAGTTTTACATATAGAATTACAAAAAGTTTTCATTTTCTTGTCTGTAAAAATCCGAAAAGCAATCAAAATTAGTGCAAATTGAAAATACAAATCTGCCAATTTTTTTATTTTAATACCCAGATGAGAAAGATGAAGTGAGCTCAAAGAGCAAACTTGAAAATAAGAATAAATATCAAGGAATTTGTATGTTGTTCAATCAAAAGAGAATTAACTCTTTCAGAATTTGAGCAATTAGTGTTAATTTCATTCCCCGAAAAGGGGGATTTCATCTTAACAGTGACTCTGCAGTCAAGATTAGCTATCCCAAAATCCCCTTTTCCAAGATATTTTGCAAGTTGTTTGTCAGAGAAAAGGCTTAAAATAGTCCATTATCTTTTAGACTTAGAATAGTCCTATTTCTCTTTAGTGGAGCATTAATAATCCTGATTCTTTAATAATATGGTGCATTTTCAGTCTCCATCCTAACCACCGTGAGTTTTTTAACGGAGCAGGCACCTGCTCCTCAATTGAAAACTACAATCTGAAATCAATCAGACTAAATAACATATAACCATTCATTCACAAGGTTCTAATACATATTATTTTGATATTTTGATACCAAAAAATTTATTCTTATGGAGCATCATACAATTTCGTTATGGTTTAGCTGCAGACGGTCATCCTTAAAAGATAAATATGTCAACTAATTGTGGTCTCCTCCATGACATTCTGAAGCTGTCCTCTGTCCATGACATAGCTGCAATCCCTTTGGACAAATAATAAAGAATCACAGCACCTCTGTCCATGATTTTTTTAAGGATATCAATTTTTTTTTTGTTATCAAAATACCAAAAACGTATATATTAGCACCTTGTGAAAGAATGGTTATATGTTATTTGGTCTGATTGATTTCAGATTTTAGTTTTCAATTGAGGCGTAGGTGCATAACCTACTACTCTGTCAAAAAACTCACAGTGGTTACGATGGAGACTGAAAATGCACCACTTTATTAAAGAATCAGAATTATTAATGCTCCACTAAAAAGAAATAGGACTATTTTAAGTCTAAACTCAAAGATAATGGACTATTTTAAGCCTTTTCTCTTGTTTGTCAAGTGCAACATCTCAGAGTATGTGAACGACTATTTCTCAATTCGAATGCAATATTTTGACTATCTTTTCCCTCTCTGTTTCAGTGATCTTCCCAGCTGTTATACTAGAAGCTGAAGAAGAATTGGTCGCAACTCATTTAACCGTATTTCCAGGTATCTGAATTTCATTTATTTTACATTGCTCATTAGTTGAATCTTCTAATTTCTTCATTATTTGTATTGTGGTTTGGGAACTTATATATAGAGTAAAAGATCATAGTTTCTTTGATCATATTAAAATACATAGGAAGATTGTAAACTTTGAATAAAGTGGTGCATACAAATATACTCTCTTTCCCTCTCTTTTTTTCATCATGTTGTTTCAAATGAAGAAAGTTCACCCATTAAAATACACGGGTACAATTATTTTGTGGTGTTAACTTATTGTGGAGCCTCCTCGCTACTCATCTACGCTTTAAGCGCTTTTCCATGGTAGGTACTCCGAACTCTTCCTATCAGATTTTTGATTCTCCTCATCTCATTTTAGATTTGTGCTATTAGATTCATTCCCCATTGAGACGCAATGCTTAATTTCTTGAATCTTTTACCACAATTTTAACAAGCTCATTGTTTTTATTCTCTTTTTTTACCTCCTATTTTTCAATTTAGGCATTTCTATGTTATGATTCTTTTATAGACGTGGGTTGTTTACCTTTTTGATCGAGTTTATTGAAGCTTTATCTTTCAAACTTTCTTTTTCTACTCAATTTTTTTCGACATCACTTATTCGATAAAAGTCCTGTTTATACTCTTCTAAAACAATTGTCTACTGATTCAAACTCGCTGACTGATGAAGTTACTTATTTTTGAAATTTTCCGACAACTGAAAATGAAGTATGATTCAAACTTCATATGCTTCGAAACTTGACAAAGAGGAGAGATGCAATGTCCTTATATGTGATATCAGTTAAATTGATAATTATTATTTGAAAAAAATTAATTTTTGATTCTAGCATGTAGAATAGCACGTACTGTCTGCAATAATTACAGTAAATTAAAGATAAACCGTCAAGTATTTGACCTAATGTAGAAAACAAGAAATTTATATGTTTAGGAAAAGTTGATAATCAAGTTTACATTAAAAGGTTGGTGATCAGGTGTACAATCTTGATCATGATTCTCATGTAAGTCGGTCATATTTTTGTTGCATAGTCTGTGCTTGTGAAAAATAGGAATCATGTCGATCTAGAACAAAAATTAGCTCCAGCTCTTGTCATAGTTGAGATTATACCTAATGATCGCTGTGAAACGAAAGGACTAATCGCTGCATAAGTTTCCAATTTAGAAAGAGAACTTTTAAAAATCAGTTAGAGAAACACCAACATCACTGAATTTCCTACTACGTGAGTTCCTACAAAATCTAACTCTGCTCTATGCGCATGTGTTGTGTAGTAAAAAACTGCACTTTTACTGGAGGAACTCTTCCATCCTCTAGAAAATCAATAATAATTGCTAATGTCATCTGTTATCATATAATGTTAAACAACTATATTGGTTGTATATTTGTACTATCTCTTTCTCATCTTTATGGAATGATATTTATATCCTCTTTTGGTAAAGGAAATTCCTTCTTTAGCAATACATAATGCTTGTGAGCTTCTTGATAGAAGTTATAAATTTTGTGCTTGATGTTTTGTGATATGTGAAGATACCTCTAGTTTCCTTATTTCCTTTTTTGTAATTGCTTCTTTTGCCCCTCTTTACAATGGCAAGTGTTACTTTGACAGTATGTTATATATATCAAAACCTTTTGTAATTGCTTCTTTTGCTCCTCTTTAATTTATGTGAATCAGTTCTACACATCATTGTTACCTTCTCCTTTATTAATTAGGTGACAAGTGTTGGAGTTCTTAAAGATTCGCTAGTGTCACACTTGATGCAGATACATAATTACCACTAAAAAATGATCACTGTCCCTTTGATTACAATGTCGAAGAGTGGTGAGGTTTCACGGAAAAGTGAGAATTTGGGCAAGCGGAGATGGGCTTTCGTGGTGTTCCTTGGGATACTGATACTTCATGGATTGGCTATTCTCGTCTTCACCAGAGGATTCCTCCTAACTCGCACTGAACTTTCACAATATAGTCACTGCTCTGATATTCAACAATCTCCATGCTTCTCTCCTCCTCGAGATGATCAAATGGTTAACCATTCCAAAGGGTGCTGGACGAAACCAGCCGTTGATCCAATTGTTATCATCGTTCTTGATGCTCTCAGGCATGACTTTGTTGCTCCAAGTACCTTTTTTGA
>JAJONZ010008097.1:0-21472 GCA_029582445.1 Solanum paucissectum | reverse complement strand
CAATGATTTAATAGCATTTTCTGTGCTTATTGTTAACATTAACATGTAAATATTACATGTCCTGTCTTTGCACAGTTTCTTTTCTGATACTTTAATCTTGTTAATTTGGGGCCAGTTAATGTGGCTGCGTATAAGAGAAGGAAACCCATAATAGGTATGTAGAATAGCTTCGTCTTCATTGTGAGTGACTCTGCACTAACATGCTAAATCATACCCTCACGTAGTTCGCTGGTGCATAGGATATATACTTCTGCTATGCACATAATCCACATTTAGGTACTGGTTGTCAGTGAGACATCATGGGAAGTTTGCTGTAGATCTGATTATTCTCAGACCAACGCATCTGACAAATTTGTTTAGACGAGAAACAGGAATGTTGCTGATACATTATCAAAAGTTATTCTTGATTCTGCACTATTTTGTGAAACTTGTTCATGTGTTTTACGTGGATCATCGAATACTGCCTCTTGTAAATTTAGAACTGTTGTGCGGTTTACAAATATAAAACACACGATACATGGTGTATTTCTTGCTGAAAGTATTGTATATTTGTTTACAGTTAATGATCAAATGATAAGCACGAGGAGCAAGACGAAAGCAGAGCGGGAGCTGTTCGTTGCTCTGTGAAACCAGCCTGACGCAGTCCACCCCACTTTAGGAATCAAGCAGCCCATTTCTTCAATTGGGCCACGTGATCCAACTCTGAGCTTGGATAGGGCAAGCCAGAAATTAGCCCACCAAGCCCAACCATCTGGGACAGCCCAACATTCCACCACAATAATGCCCCCATTTGGGTTACAAGCCCACATTACTAAGCTCGGCAAACAACAATCTCTCTAATTCTATTAAAAAGTAGTAAATGTTTCTATTCTGTAACGATGTGGGACAATTTCATTTCAGTCTCAAAAAGGATTTTTTTTGTTTTTATGTAAATTTTCATACTGCATTTATGTGTCTAACTAGAGTGATAACATTTTCTCTACTAATAAGTAATTAACCTGGTGAAAAATGCAAACATTCCACATAATCATAATACTTCCTTTGTTTCACTGAATACGAAGTTTGAGAAAGAATTAGTCAAAATATACACATGCTTCAAGTACTTGATTGGTGGAAATGTCATTTACAAATTATTGCAATTATTTTCTCGGAGACTAACCAATTTCTCAATGATTTTATGGAGCTAAGAGTCTATCAGAAACAACCTCTATATCCTAAAAAAATAGAGACAAGATTTGCGTATACCATCATACTAGTGTGTTGTTATTTTATTTTCTTGGAGAATTTAGAGGTCAACATTTCGATTGATGCAAATGAATTTTGCATTAAAAAATCACACCTAAAATACAATTTAAGTAACCCAAAGTAAATTCCAAACAATATTTGTTACTTCCTCTATCTCAATTTATGCGGCAATGACGTAATTTGGAGTGTCAAATAATATATGTTACTTGCTTAATCCGATTGAATAAAAACGTTAAGGCGATGTCGTCGCTATAGTAGAAAGTGATGACATTCAAGAACAAGCACCTAAATCCAGAAAACAGTGACAGATCAATGATTTGGGATAAAAGCCACAGCATAGTGTAGGCCTGAGAAACTAAACAAATGTATCCCTACTTCCTCTGTTGTGTTACAAGCTCTCATAAGGACAGCAAAAAAGAAAGGACGAAGAAATCGGAGTGCTGCAGGGACAAGGAAGTGCAAACTGGGAAACTAAAGATTACGATGAAACCAAATCAGGAGTTTCAGCTTCCACAGATAGCAATGCAGTGTGTACTTTATCCACCCAATTGTCTAGCCGATCCCGCAATGACTTGATCTGAGGAATACCCAAAACTCTTGGTTGAACCCAGGACACGTGAACAGTCCCTTCCACTTGATCGATTATTCCCTCTATCAGATGTACCTACAGTAACACAACATCAAAACAAAGAAAAACTTTCATAAACCTAAATTTCGACATGTAACACATCATATATCACAGGATAACTTCGTAGGATATTAGGAGAAGTAAACATTCAGGGTTTGTGACGAGAACAAACAGAGAGGGCAACAGAATGAGAAAGGCAGGAATCTAAAACGCATAAGAAAACACATAAAAGCTTCTTGGTTGCAACCTACATACTGCTCATGTGGAGGAGCTTCGGTGGGGGAATAATGTAATAATGAGAATTACTTCCAAGTGACTGTTGGGATATATAAACTGCACAGCAAAAAACTCGACTGATGCCACAACTTAAGAGGTGAGATATAGTAGCTTGATCATTCACTTGAATCAAATATATTTTTTATAAGGTTATCCTTCTCAAAGAAGGAGCTGTCCTACTTTTGATGACTTGATAAACTAAGCTATGAAGCTGATCATGGCTATTATACTTCCTCTATCCAAAAGCATTTTGGCAGCCCGCTTAAATTACAAGTTGAGAAAACACATAAATTAGGTGTGCAGCAAGTGCACGACTTGAGAGCATAGGGGTGAAAATATGTTGCCATATACAATTGTACCATCCGATAACATTACAAAGATGAGCATTTTTTTCTTATGCATGCCTTGGTGCGTGGAAGCTAGTTACAGAGGAGAGATTTATATCTTAATTAAACAAACAATAATTCACTTACAGAGAGACTCTTCATTAAGAGATGCTCTACATCTTCCACACTAAGCTTAGTGCGCTCTGCAATGGCACTCAATGGAATAGTTCTATCCTCTGCCGGGCGACTGCATGCAAATGTTTTCTCCATAAGTTACAGTTCAACAAAAATAAATTACAGAGGTATCACTATATGCAAAATTTCTGCAAAACCTGAAGATGATTTCCATCAAGCACAGAATGTTGATCTTCTCGAGAAGTTTTTTCTCGTTCTGCAACAATGCTGGTTGAGCACTTAAAGCAGCTTGATGGACACGGCACAATTCTTGATAACGAACTAAATCACCAGTGTTGAATGCTTCAAGGATATGATATAGCCATTCAACTTGTGTCCCTACCAAACTCTTTATCTGTTAAAAAAAAAGGATCAAGTCATAATGAGACCTACATAATGTTGCCAAGAAACCAACATAAGATCACCCTATGGCTCTCTAATATAATCCTCCGATCAATTCCACCACTTATGAACTCTGAAGCCTATTTGATGGTCAAAACTGAATTTATGAGATTTCAGATAGCTTTGTGCTATGGGTACACTGTAGATACTTTATACTAGTTTATTTTTAGATCTTTTTGATACTTTTTTAGCAAAATTGCCTGTTGGATTAGAATGAGACAAGTTCCCTTGGGGAAGCTCAAGTGGTCAACACAAATACCACCTTGCCAAATAGGAAGAACTCATTAAACCGAATCAAATGGGTGGCTTGGATATGAAAGACCTTCATCTACACAACCAAAGCCTGCTGCTGAAACGGTGGTGAAAATACAACTGTGAAGATGATACAGTCTGGAAAAGAGTGGCAGATGCTAACATGGAAAATGGATTAGATGGCGTATATAAGCAAACACCTATCCTTATGGGATGGTCCGTGAAAGTTCATGAGGAAGCTGTGGGAAATTTGGTAAAATAGAAACCTACACACTAGGAAATGGAGAAAACATTTTTTTTGGCATGACAGATGGTTGGGCCAACTTTCTATAAAAGAGTATCCTTTGATATATACCATATAGCTGCTGCGTCTGATACAAAAAAAGGCTCAACATAGAGATAGAAACTGCTCAAATCTTTCTTCTTTTTTTATGATAAGTGGAACTGCAGGAACATCATCCTTGGAGGAAACTGCAATGACTGGTAACTAGAAAAATGTCACATTGCTGGCAATTAAAGCAAGCGACAGTGAATACCCAAGTCAAGGACAGCCTGAAATGGAAGGGAATTGGTGGGACCACATCAACAGTAAAAGCTTGCTACTATAAACCTAACAAGATCTCATTCCAACAAAATGACAACACAAGATAAGTCTATACAAATCTAGCAACTAGGAAGACAGCAATGCCAATTCCTAGAATGGACAGCTTAGCCATATCACAGCAAAGAAGCTTTACAGGATGCTTTGGAAGCAAAGAAAACAACAACAATTGTATTACAACCTACAATTTTTGAGAATAGTAGAGAGTCCACTTTGGAAATTTTAACCAAACTTTAGTTTCAGTTGTATTTTTGGGTGTAAGGAAACATCCATAGATGGATGGCTTCCATGGAAATTTCTTATATGCATGACATCAACTTCATGTGACATTCAATAGAAGATTTTGACTAATCCAAATAAAAGAAAAATAAAGAACTTACAATAGGATGAGCAAGCAGCTCCCCAAAATTGTATACGTTGTCTCCCAATAATGCTGACAAGGACAAATCAAAGGCCAAATCCTAGACAAGATAGAAGAAACAATTACATAGAATAAAAAACCTCAAAAATATTGACACTCAACCAATTTCAGATGCATTTTCTTAAAAAGACTGAAGTTACAGAAAGAATTTCCAGATCTCCAGGTATGAAAAAATCCTACCCAAAAGCGTGAAAAGAATCCCCCATAATCCAGTTTTCCCTATTCAGAATCCCCCATAATCCAATTTCTCTAATACTAAATAATTTGTCACAATGAAATGCACACAAATTTTTTTAAAAAAATCAACAGCTTATACAGACTTTATGTCAAAGATTCACTTCTCTTTGGGTACCAAGTAGTATAAAATGCAAGGAGCATAAATAAATTTAAAACATACTCTACAAGTACCTATTTTTATCACGGATATCTACTAGCAACATTTCTTATCAACCTTCTTCATGATGCCAACAGTACACCCCATTTTAGACCTTATTCAATGTTAGCACTTTTGTGCAAAGAGATATATTACCAACAGAACTAAGGCAAGAGAAACCAACATATAGAGGTCAGAGATCTGCTAGACATAGCCAAGAAATTCCTAGATCGTTCTTTGGATAAAAGGCAAAAAATAAAATGGCAACATACCAGCTTGAATGACTCCGAAAGAGAATCCACTGAAATGTATGCAAGATAGAGGAGAGCACTTTTGTAAAACTCTGCAAACTCTTGCCGCATTTTATGATACTGAGATGAAACCCAATAGTAACTGGCATAAACAGAGGGGTCAACATCGGTCATGCTGTCAAGTGTAGCATTCCCCTGTTCTAGAAGTTTCTTGCACTCTTTTTGATCCCCTTGTTCAAGCTTAAATAGGGCAATCTGCAACTTAATATAAAGTATCGGCTCCTCTATCCGTGTCTCTTTAGTATTTTGGAGTTTCTCTGCTACTCCTTCCAGATAACCTATTGCAGCATCTTTCTCCGAATATTGCCGAGAGACGATTACAGCAAAATGTGCAAGCTTCAGAAGATTGATCTTTGTCTCAAAATCAGTAATGAAATTGTGATACAGCTGTATCAACGTGTCACCAGCCTAAGAACAAAATAAGGAAACAAAACGAAAGGCATTAGATCTGCATACAACACAATAAAAGACAACTACTGTAATTATGGTGACTCAGAATCAAGCATATGCAATTTAACAAGGTGCAGTTAGATAATGAGGAACAGAATAAAAACACCACATTTACTAAGCTATATGGACACATATTTTCATGACTACATTGCAAGATTCAAGAACATCTACAGCCCTGAGCATGCACCTACTCGGAGAACTCAATTTATCCTTCAATAACTTGTGTGCAAAGGACAAGTGAAACTGAAAAGATTTGCAGACAACTTTTCAGAATTATTTGAAGAAGTATCATTCAGATGATTTAAACTTGATGAACTGTATATCTTTTTTTGACTGTCTATCGGAAACCTCTTTACCTCCCAAGGTGGTCTGCGTACACTCTACACTCTTCGAGCCCCACTTGTGAAATACCACTGGCAAGCAACATAGAAATGCAGACACATAACTCCAGCTGCACATAAAATGAGGTACGCCGCAGGAACCATAATTCCAAAATTAGGACTTATAACTAAGCATATTCAACGCTCTTATATTTCAAGTTATCACCACCTAAAATCACAACACTAAAAGCTACAAATATCCAACTAAAGCTCTCTTGTTCTTCAATTCACATCTCTTATCCCCAAGATGCCACCTTTTCAACTCCTCTGAAACCCTAGAATATTCATAAACCCCAATTCCCAGCACCAAAAACAAAACAACAAATCCCTAACTCAACAACAACAAAAAAATCCTTTCTTTTTCAATACAATTCCCATCCGTTCAGAATCAAAATCCCTCCTTTTTAAGATTTCAGCTTATTAAACCAAATACCCCTAACTTTATCATCAATCACTATAACTCCAAAACCAAAATCACGCAAAACCCCTAATTTATCACAAAAAGGCCCTAAAAACAATAAAATAAGTATATAACGGGGAGATATTCGATAAAATACCTGAAAAACAGCGAGAGCGACGAACTGTTCGAGCTTGAGAGAGAGCTGGTGCCAGAGCTTGCGTTGGTACAGATCTGCAAGCGTGGAGTACCAATCAGAAAGCTCTGGATGATCATTGCGTAGCGATTCCAAGTACTGTAGAGCCGCCATAGCTGATTCAGTGTTCGAAAACTTCTCTCTCTCGATGAAGATGATGAAGAAAGAAAAGGAGAAGTTTTAAAAATAGAAAATAATTTTATATAGGAATTTTTATTTAATTATTTTAATTTATTCGATTAAATTAGTTTAGTTTTGATTTTAACGAAAAATCAATTCATGAACACCTAAGGTTGCCTATCGGTCGGTTCAATTTAATTTTGAAGTTTATCGATTCGACTTATCAGTTTTATCGATTTGTAGACACACTAAATCATTTTTTTTCATTTCACCCAGTGTTCGGTACCCACATTGGAGCCCAACTAAATTTGGAGTACCCACATTGGGGGTAGAGCGCTCCCTAACAAAGGTGATTTTGTACCCAATGGGGCTCGAATCCGAGACCTCTTGGTTAAGCATGAAGGAGTAATTACCACTTCACCACAACCCTTGTTGGTCACGCTAAATCGTTATAGAACTATTAAGACATGGACTTATCAGTTATCGATTTATCGATTATTGATCATTATTGGTTCAATTATCAGTTTAACCAAGATTACTTAGAAACAAAGTGACAACTCAACTAAACCAGGCATATCAGTTGACAAATTTCATTTTGCTCAAAAGTCAATGGTGTCTTATTATAGAATAACCAAGTGTTCGACAACCAAAATAAAAGTATGTAACTAAACCCTGAGAGACTGAATGGTATAAATATAATTTATTATCGGGTAATCGGTTATCTCATTAAGAAAAACTTCAAACTGTTAAAACAGATACTCGATAATAAAAATAATCAAAATCGTCCTCAAAATCGCGAAATCAATAATTCATTATTGATAAATCAATAACAGAAAAACCTATAATTAAATCAAGAATAATTTAAACTTCACATCTTCAAACCTTAGAATAATTTTTAACAAAATTTAAAACTCAATTTAAATATATGATTTCAGTTTTAGACTTGTATATCTAAAATTTAATATGAAAATGATCAAATGTTATTATTTTTTATATATACATATAAATTTAACTATTCTTTAAATGCGGATTGTAAGAAGTTATATATACATTTGATTAACTGATTTATCAATATGATCAAAATATACAGAACATATACACTATATATGTTGGGCCAAAGTTTAAAGTTGCTATTTATGCAAATAAAACCTACCTAGTCAATGGACCTTACAGGCCCAGTCTATATATTGGGTCTTCCAGGCAAATGTATCAAATGTGTTGGGCCTTATACCTCACACAAGTTTCATATACCTCCCTCCCCTCTCGGATATATCCCTAACCCCATTGGATAGATCCCGTGAGTTACGTATCCACAAATTTTCTAATATATTTGAGATACTATAATTTTAATGGATTTTTGTAATTTGGCAAATAATAGGGATGATGTAATTAACTTTAATCTATGGGATTTATGTAATTTTTACTATAAAAAATAAAAGTAAAACATCTCCATTTTCAAGAATAATATGTCTCTTCTTTTTTTATGATCATAGTCGGGTTGGATTAGTTTTTCATGATAAGTAAATAATAGAGTGGTCTTTTGAGATATTTACTCTTTATATAGATTTAAAAAAATTACAACTACCTGAATATGATGACATCAATGTCTCTATCTTTCAAGTTTATAAAGAAACTATAAATTATAAAAAATAGTTCTAAATCATCAAGTAAATCCAAATTCAAGAAAATAATCCAAATTATTTTAAAATAAGTTTATATAATTTTGGAGTCACGTAGATAATTATTTATTTTGTTATGATTCATTAGAAGGTATACATATAAGATTTACAGTGCTTTTCAATTTTTAATAGCTGATTTTTGGAATGATATTTTCCATGGGTTGTATCAATGATATCAGAGTTACTGATCACCATTTCTCAATCCGTTACTTTATTCGTTTTAAATTATTTATCTTATTTTTTTTAGTTTGTTTCATAAAGAACAATTTTATTCTTTTGGCAATTTATTAATTTCAACCTTCCATATGTCATGTTTAAAATCACAATATCAAATGACATTTTGTATTAATTTACAATCATAAAACTTAAAAATCAGACAAATAAATTAAAACGAAAGAAATATTTATTTTTTCTCTTGAACACTTCCAATAGATCATTGCCATACTTTTATAGTTATTATACAGTTCTTTTTATTCATTGGTCTTTTCTTAAAATGATTGAAATATTCAACGAAATTATTTCGTCAAAATTATAAAAGTCTTGAATGATAGTAATGTATACCAAACAAATATATATCCAATCATTTTCTATGAATATGCTAATGATTTTACTTTATGAATTTAATTTTGAAAACAAAGACAAATATTATTAATTATAATATAATATAATATAATACTTAATTAAACTCGACCTATGCTCATGGTATACGTATGCATTGTTCGATTTAGCCAATCACAAAATTTATCCTTTGGGATATGAATCATCGAGTCCAAAAGTTTGTGTATCTTATATAGTTATGTTGTGACTTACAAGATTTTTAATTATTTATTTTCTCTTTTTCGTATTCGTCTAAAACATTATATGCATCTCTTCTTTTTTTTCCCAAGTTTGTCAGTATTTCTCCTTGACACATTCTTGTCGATCTACCCTCCGTCATTAACGTAACACACATCGTGAATTAATTAATTACTCCCTCCATTTCAAAAAGAGTGATTTCATTTATTTTTTCTTAAAAAAATGACGCATTTCCTTTTTTTGGCAACACATTACTCCCTCATTTCCTTTTTATATGTCATCCTCACTTTAAATAGTTGATCCATAATATTTGTCATTTCATAAAATTAATGCATAAATTATAATATTTTTCCTATTTTACCTTTGCAAGTTATTAGCCTTGAAAATATACATTTGACCAACATAGAGAAACTAAGTGAATAACTCATGTTCATTGGTCAAATTAATTAATCCATATTCATTGATTGAAAAAAGGATAAGAGTCTGAAAAATACCCCAACTTTGGTCGGATTTGCTGTTGCGATACTAAACTTTCATAAGGACCTATTACCTCCCTAGACTATTTAATACCGTATTTTTTACCCCCTGAACTATTTAATAGTGTATTTTAAAGGTATATATGTGCCCACGTGGACACATTACTATCTATAATTTTACATTATTTTTTATGTCCACGTGGGCAAATATATGTTTAAAATACAGTATTAAATAGTCTAGAGAGGTAATAGGTCCTCATGAAAGTTTAGTATCTCAACAGCAAATCCAACCAAAGTTGGGATATTTTTCAGACCCTTATCCCATTGAAAAATTGACTTAAAAATAAATAAATAAATAAATAAATAAGGGAAGAATAGTAAACTTACTTAATTTCTTAATGCACGTGAAATAAAAAATGGTGACATATAAATAGAAACGGAGGGAGTAATTTCAACTTTCCACGTGACATGTTAAAGCCCACAAGATTAAAAATCGTTTTGGTAACTTTAATTTAGGACTATAAAATTAAAAAAAAATTATTTACTTAAACTTCATGCCAAGTTAAATTAGACCATTCTTTTTTAAACCGATAATTCTTTCCAAAGAAAGTTCCTATGTTTTTTTTTTATCTTCGATAAGATTTCTAATTAATGTTTTTATTTTATTAGTATATATTATATGAATGATGACATAATTCTCACTTCATGTATAGCTGTTAATAAACAATTATTACCTGTTTAGTACTGCTAAGTACCTAGTTTGTTAAAACAATTTTTGTAATAATAAAATATTGTAGTTGACATTTGAGTTTATTGTTTTTTTTTATAACTATCATTTAAACGTAATGCTCAACAACTAATTAATCAAGTCAAATAATCCACTGAATTTATTCATTATTAAAGAATATATAGTATAAATTTGCAAAATATATACGTAAGCAAAATGTTCAGTATCTTCCATGTCACATTATTATATAAATATAAATGTCGGAAAGTAAAGTCCCTTAAAAGAAAATATTTCTTATATTTATTGAGTTTAACTTTAGTGTATCGATAATATATAAAACAATAGGTAAAATTTTATAAAAAACTTGATATTTGAGCTTTGGGTATAAAGAAAAATTTGTTGAGAGCGTCATCCTAGGATACATCTTACAGTGCGCGATTCAGATTTAGCCGGAACTCTGATGTGAGCATCGAATACCAGATGGAAAACAAAAAATAGAAAGAATAAAAATATTGCACTATCAACATCAAATGTATTTCGAAAGAATAGTATGAACACTTAATTATTTCACAAAAGGCTTTCAAGTCCTTTCAGTTATATTATAAAGATATGACTTTATTAATTTGCAATTGTTTCCTTGTGTAATCAATAAATGCAAAATAGCTTTACAAATTCCACCAAAAAGAAAAAAAAAATAGTCACATAATTAAAGCCCTTTTCCTCAAGGACCATATTATAAAATTTCAATGTCTACCTATTATTTCGAAATACAAAAAAATGAATGAATTGTCAAGGTCCATTCAAACTAATCCCACGACGAGATCATCAAAATATTTGAAAGGTTCATTAGAATTGATTTGTTAGTGGATAAGCATTATACGACAACATAAATGCATGACTTACAAAATTGAATAAGAATTAGTTTGATAATAATTAAATTTCATTAGTTAATTATTTTATCTATTTACTTTTACTTATTTATTTTAAATTTTATATATATCTTAAGAAATATTGATTGACATGAGAATTTTATCACAATGTTCATATTAATTGTCATCTAGTATAAGATTTTTAAACATAAGTAATTGATACTAACTATAAAACAAGAAAATTGATGTATCGAAATAACAAATAAAAATAAAATTTTATTTTCAAAATAATAGATAAATAAAAATCAAGGGAGCTAGTAGATTCTAGAATAAACCTAATAATAGAGTGCACTTGTACATAACCACAAGAATTTTCTTTTGATTGTCCTAGGAATTGGTCAAAAAGGAGGGGCCAAAAATTAAACAAATAGTTTTTTTTTTAAAAATAAAATAACTTCAATATGTATTCATAGCCAACACAACTTAAATAAAATATTATTTTTTATTTAAAAAACAAAATTACTTTTTTTTAAAAAAAATCCTAATAAAACAACCACAAATATCCCCTTGGGGTGTGATAATTAGATTTTTTTTTCTCTCTCATCAATTGGAGAAGAAGTTCCTCTTTTTCTTAAATATAACCTTATTTTTCCTCCTTTTTTTCATGTCCAATTAGAGATGGATATGATACAGTATGATAAAAAAAAAATCGAAAATACTATACTTCCTCCGGTTCATGTTAAATGAATTATTGAGGTTTGATATCCTTCCTACAAAAAAATATTTAAAGACATAAATAAATAATTATTTTCATTATTATTCCCTTTTTATTATTTCTAAACTATTCTTCTAAAAAGAATGAAGTATTTAAAAACCTCATTAAATAAAGGATGGATTGAAAAAAAAATTACTCTCTTTATCCAACAATAGTTGTCCACTATTGACTTATCGTAGGGATTAAAAAATAATAAATGATAGGGATAATTTATCAAATCACCCTTATTAAATATAAGTCACCTAAATAGTGAAAAATAAATAATATTTAATGGCAAGGATAAAATAGATATAACATGATAAATTACTCATTGTATTTTGTAAACTTGACAATTATTGTTAAACAACCTAAAATAGTATAGTGGACAAATAAAGATGAACGAAGCGAATAACATTTTTTTAGAATTTTAAATAATTTACTTATTTTGAAATGTAATTTTTTTTTACAACAATTCACGTAATATAGACCAGCAGAGGCGGAGCCACCTTGAGTTATACTTATATGTGATTAAAATATTTTTTTATTTATATATAGTAGATGTCGGTTACCTTCGACTAGTTTATATGTGTACTCTTTAGATTTTGAACCAATTAATGAAAACTCTGACTCCACCACTATATATCCAAAAGAAAAATAGTACTATATTCACTTCCACAAAAAGAATGCATAAATCTCGTTCACTAATATCACATCCTCACCCAAATTGTCAAAAAGAAAACATGAAAAAGGACAAGTCTTTTGTAATGCCCATAATGGTTTTAATTGTCTTGTCATGCTTATGGGTTATTATTAAAGGTAACCCACCCACAAATAGACAAAATATGCACATTAAATTTAATAGGTAAATTGAATTGCACCCTTTTCCAAAAATTTTGGGCTAATTCACAAGATTCTCCTCCATTCACACAATAAAGTGTTTGGTCACCCTTAACCCTAGGAGATCCCTTTGAATCTTCTTTTCCCACTACCTTTCATTCTTTATCTCTTTCAACCTCCTTTTATTTACGAGGTACAAATAAAATCTGCATATATCACATTTTCTTTAAACTTCACTCTCGTGGAATGATATTGTAATGCATTGTTGTCATTTCTAAAATAAATGTGTTTGCAACAAATGTTAAATACATGAAAAATAAATCAACCACAAGTAAAATCTGAAGAAACATGAATATTTTATCAATAAGTAGTGTCAATTATGTTCCTCCTTTTATATAGGGTCCAAAAACCCTTATTTTATGAGAGTTCCACGAATTTTCAAGATATGGTACCAAGAATCCTTTCTTTAAAGTCCTTGTCTGTGAAATTTCAATAACCAAAAGAAATATAGAAAACAAAATGTAAATAGAAAAGACAAGTCAAGCTTGACGGTTCCATAATAATAGTAAAGTTTTAAGTACCGTGTACAAAGATAAGTGCATATTTATAGTCAAAGATAGAAACCTAGAAAATAATACTAATAAAAATAGTCCATGTTCACATTATCTTCATACACAACCACTCATTTTACCCTTAAAAAATCCACATTTTTTTTTCTTTTTCTCTTTTCACAAACACCCTAATATTAATTTTCTAAAATATAAAATAGAACATTCAAAGGCCATATATATAATAAACTAAAAGATAAATTTCTTTTTTTTTCTAAGTTGAGCTTGTTGGTTCAATTCTCCTCATTTGCATTCCTAATTTCGAATCTTCTTCATGATAATAAGCAAACCCACCATGTCGGGTCAGATCCATACCCGCCATTTCGTCTTCGGATGATATCCGAAGAAGCTTGAATCTATGAAGGATATAAAAAAGTGGACCCATTGTCGCGCTGACCCACCCGATTATAACGAGAATCTGGATTATATGCGCCCCGAGTAGTTTCCCTCCTCCACCCATGAATAACCCGTGAGGTCGACCCGGTTTACCCGGGTATACTTGATCCACAAACTCCCCTTTAGCAAATAATGCAGTGAAAATTATCCCCCATGCACCACAACCACCATGTAATTGTGCTGCTTCAAGTGGGTCATCGTATTTAAATTTCTCCGCTAACATGTTACAACCGATTAAAACTAAAGCCGCCACGAACCCACATATAATCGCGGCCCATGGCTCTACGACCGAGCATCCAGCCGTGATTGCTGCAAATCCGCCTAGTAAACCGTTACATACATCGGTCACGTTCCAATGACCCGAAAGTATCCTTTTACCGAAAAGGGTTGTTAGGGCAGCGGTGCAACCGGCTAGGGTAGTTGTAACCGCGGTACGGCCTACAGCGCTCCATTGACCATAATACCCTCCGTTTGCACCGTCGTAAGTAATTAAGATTTTATTAAATGAACCCGGGTTAAACCCGTACCATCCGAACCATAATAAAAAGGTGCCTAGAACCACCAGTGACGCGCTATGTCCACGAAGCGCAGCGGATCGACCCGTATGATCGAACCGCCCGATTCTCGGTCCTTCAATTAAAGCTCCATAAAACCCGGCAATTCCACCTACCATATGAACTACACCCGACCCGGCGAAATCGATAACACCGGATCCGAATAAAAGATTTGAATTACCCGGGCTAGCCCACCCATCTGGGGACCAAAACCAATGAGAAACAACAGGGTAAACGAAACCCGTTAGAAAAGAGGAATAAATCAAATACGCCACAAATTGGGTCCGTTCGGCGATTGAACCGCTGGTGATACCGGCGGCGGCGATGGCGAAAGCCCATTGATAGAGGAAATTACTGTAATCGAATGAACTAGACGGGATCTCTTTCAGGCCGAAGAAATGACGGCCGATGAATCCATTAGACGGACCGCCCCAAGCGAAAGCGAATCCGAATAGATAATAGAAAAGTCCACCGGCGGCAGCATCGAGGACATTTGTAAGCATGATGTTCATTGTATTTTTTGCGCGGACAGAGCCCGCGCAAAGCATAGCGAAACCGAGCTGCATAGAGAAAACGAGATAAGCGGAGAAGAGAAGATATGTGGTATCGATTGCATAACCGGTATCGATGAATCTGTCCGATACACCGGAAAATTGGTTGCAGATGTATGAGGCTGCGGCGACGGCGTTGGTGGTGTTGGGACCGAGGAACGGAGCGAGTGTATCGACGGAACAAGCCATTGGGGTGGTGGGGGTGGGGTGGGGGATGAGAGGGGGGTGGGTGGGTGTAAGGAAGACGAAGGGGAGAGATTCAAGGGAATCTCGTTAAAAGTTCAAGGTGGTGAATGTGTGACCGAGAGGATACGGTTTTATATAGAGCAAATCAGAGGGACAAAATTGTCTTTTCCTTTTTAAAAAAAATATTATTTTATTTTAGGGAAAAATTTAAATAATTTACTACAGAAATATTTTTTGTGTTTACCTATGAAATCATAATGTGAAATAGAATGACAAGTTGTATTTTTCTATAAACATGAAAATGAAAATTTATAAATAATACTCCCTCTATTTTATATTAATTGAATTTTTTAGACTTTTTTCATTGTTCAAAATAATTAAATTGTTCAAAGTTCAAGATGGATGTTTGATATGTGTTCTATATTTGTCCTTCCTTTAATTGAAGTTTGATATTTTTAGAAGATAAATTGCACTACTTGCAAAATTATATTTATTATTTCACAATGGATAATAGTGGAAAATATGTTTAAATTATGTCCTTAAAAGTTTTTCTTAATAAGTGTGCAATGCCTCACAAGTTCAATTAATATCAGAATATAACACGTATAAATTACTCCATTCGTCCAACAATAATTGTCACTATATTATTTTGAGATGTCTAACAATATTTGTTAATTAATAGATAATTTTATACTTAGTTCCTAATTTACCCTTATTATTAATTGTTATTTTTTTAGGACATTATAGTGGACAAATATTGTTGGTTAGAGGGAACTTGAAATTTATAGAGACAATTTCGGAAAAAAGTTATTAGGAATTTTAATTGAAACTAAGTCAATTTTCCCTATAAATAAAGGATTTCATTCACAGTAATAACAAGTCTTCTGTCTTCTCTCTATTTTATTCCTCTCATTAATTTATAAAATTTCAGAGCAAAATTTGAAATTATTATTTTATATCATTTCTCCACATATTGAGTTTGAATTATGATTTTATATTGTGCTTAATGGGTTGATTAATATGGTAACGTGTGAATTACAAATTGACAGTCTAAAAGAATGGTAAATACTAAATATTGTAAATTCCAGAATCCATAAATGTCATAGCACTAAATAAATATTGTAATATTAATTCAACGTAAATATATTTGCAAATGCTCATTTGTCCATAAGTGGTTTCAAATATTGAAATATTTTTGATAAAATATATGTAGCTATTTGTTCGTACGAAATTTTAACTTTAACATTACTTTAGTGGTACATTTATAAAAACAACCTCATGAAATAGAAATAAGATTTGTAATATATTTAATTTTTGCCACTCATTTGTAAGATTATTTTGACATGTTATTATAATCTCTCACTTTATTTCATAAACAATATTTGGTCGTAAAATATTTTCAACTTAGAGTTGAATTTTTTAATTTGCTCCAAATTTGTTTTTCAATGCTATTTTCATAAATTCTGAATAAAGTGTTTGCTTCTCTCCTTTGAAAAAAAGTTCAAGGGTATGTAACTACAATTTTTTTATCAATAATTAAGTGATCAAAATGTTGCTTTTATTAAATTATTAATTCGATAGGCAAATATAAATTCAGCAATTGACCCTTGTAGTTGTACGAGTTTGTATTATGGACCATTCTATTTAATATTTTATCAATGAAACTCTTAAACTCAATAAAATACAGTATATCAAACTCTTCTGATTATTGACCATGTTAATGTGGCATTAAGATAGTTGAGTTGCCAAGAGAGTGTGTCTACTTGCCTGTTAAAAGCAAGTGAATACCATATTTCATTTTAAAAAATTATTAAAATCATACAAAAATAAAGCTAAATAAAATAAAAAACATTCTTCTTCACCTACTCAACCCTTTTTCAACTTATCATCCCTGGCAACCCCTTTGTCATTTAATTCAGATCTCAAAACTCACATTAACACATCCAGGGCGGATCCACGTGGGTTCTCTCGATAAAAAATTACGCTGTATATATAAGGTAATTTTCTGTATTTATGTGGATATATATATTTTGAACTCTCTTAATGACGAGGAGAAAGAGATAGCCCGGCAACAATTTTCCTGAAAATTAAGCCTCATGTTGAGGGTTCAAATCCATACATTAGCATTTTTTTATTTTTTTTTATTTTTTTTAAGGTTTGAGTTCTGTTTTTTTTTAGTTTTTTATTTTATAAAACATGTTAAAAGTGTGGTTTTAAACCCAAAAAAATTTAAGGATCCACTGCTAAAACTAAATACTAGTACTTTCTTGAAATTTTGTTTTGTTGGCTTATATATACACGTTTATAATTTTATTTTTCGAACCCCTGAATGAAAATCCTGAATCCGCCACTGAACACATCCTTCAGTCTACTGGTGATGGAGAGAGTGACGATGTTTGTCGGAGTTCACTGATTCGGAGTGTAGTGAGAGCGAGAGAGAGGTGGCGCTGTTTCCTTTTTCTACAAAACGGGAGGCGGCGAGGAGGTTTGCCGGCCGGAGTTGATGGTGCAGCAGGTTACTGGATTTGTGGAGTTGGAGAAGGAGGAAAAGAAAATGGTGAGGGTCTGTCGGAGATGGAGATAGGTGATCTAAGGGAGAGAATATGTGATTTTGCCGGCTGGCGGCGGCGGCGACTTTCTCGGTGAAATTTGGCAATTTCACCATGGGAATGGAGGAAGATGTACGGTCATGTAGACTTTTAAAAATAAAAATAAAAATAAATTGGAACAAGGCTGTATGTGGATTCCAAATTTTTGTTTGAAGAAAAAAAATTAAAATTTCATTATATTAGCACCTTTTATTTAATAATTTAGGTTAATTTTTTTTTTAAATAATTAATGAAGATTAATATGACATGTTATTAATTATATGACATGGATTCGACATGTCATCTATTTAAGGGAGAGTGAACTACACACATGATAGGAGGGGTTTAATTTTTATTTTATTTTATTGAATTTAAGAATTCAGTTGATAAATGGTTAAGTATAAAGGTCCATAATACAAACACGTACAAGTATAAGAGTTTACTAGACCATTTTGCCTTTAATAAATGATCAATTCATATGATCAGATAAATATTTTTTGTAAAATGCCCATCTAATATGGAACGAAGGGAGTATTAATAAGGGATCATTTGATGAGGTGTATAAGAAATACTTCCTCTGTCTAACAATAGTTGTCCACTACTGACTTGACACACCCTTAAGAAACTATTAATAGAAAGGTAATTTTACTATATTATCCTTTGAAAATAATAAATACAATGTCTTGAAAAATGTAATAGAAAAATGACTATAATTAATGATAAGGGTAAATTAGGAACTAAGTGTAAAATCATCTATGAATTTCATAAAGTGGGACAAGTATTGTTGGACATCTATTTTTAGTATAGTGGACAAGTATTGTTGGACGGAGGAAGTATAATACGCAGTACTAAATAGAGTATATTGATTATACGTGCATTAGTACTGCTTATATTAGTAATGATTGCATTAGTTATACATAGATTAATTATCAATAAAGAAAAAACTTCAAAAGTTCATTCATTCATCGTTATCGATTATCGATACCGTCATCTATCATCATCTATTATTACTATTCTATCACCCACAATTACCATGGATCGTCATTCATAACTATCATTATTGTCAATCATTATATGTCTACAATTAACCGTCACTATTACTAATCTCCATTTAAAATCATCAACATCAATAACCATTAGTATACCAACCATCAATCACGACACTACTATATATCTTAAACACTATTATTAGTTAATTATCACTATTATTTATCACAACTATCAACCGTTATCATCAATTACCGCCATAAAATATATAATGACACCAACACTAGCTATTAGCAACACCATCTCCTATTAACGCCTACAACCACCATCGATAGCCATCATTCATATTTTTTTTTTAAAAAGATCAGATTAATTTAGTATATTATTAATTTTATATTTATAAACGTAAGTTGATTTTATAGCTAACTTTAATTGTCCACCATTATTAGTGTTTTTTTGTAGCTCTAATACCCAAAAGTTTCTTTTTTACCACATAACCAATGGAGCACGTTTAACATGAAAAATATAAAGTTACCCTATCATTTTTTAATTAATAATTTAATACCGAACCTTTATTAACATGGTTACTTTTTCACCCTTTTAACAAGTTAAATTATTAGAGATGTAGACTTTAACAATTTTTATTAATATTTTTCTAGGGTCTAGATTCATTGTTCTTCAATTTATTTTTAATAGAAAAATAAACTTGATTAAAAACAACAAAAGGATTCATTTTTTCTTCTATAATTGTAGCTAATATAATGATACTTAGGTCAATGATTAGGGTCAAACAAAGTAGGTGAAATAAAACAATGATAAATAAATTCTTGAGACACATGGGTGGACATGCTATTAGATGTTGAGAGTTCTATTCTTGTATTTTGATACTAATCAGGATTGTATGAATAAATCCGTTCAATTATAATAAGAAATTTCGAGTTGGAGTTTTGAATATGAATTAATTGTAATAAAAAGTATTTCTCTTTTTAATGAATCAATTCTGATCAATCGTAATCTTAATGCACGTAGCAATATAGGGTGCAAATAGAAAACCAAAAACAATATAATCTTTAGAATTACAATGTTTGGTTGAATCAAATTGGTTCCTGTTTTGTTTTTACATAATAATATTTGGAGTCCGGAGCCTAAAGGGCAAAAGAATTTGACAAAAATTCAAAAAAGGGCACATCAATTTTTTTTTAATCAAAAGGGCAAAATCGCTATTGTCGCAGCGATTTTGTTTGACGCCGTTAACAGATCAAAATCGCTGCCCTAGCAGCGATTTTGTCATTTTTTAATTATTTTTTTCTAAAAAATCGCTGCCCATGCAGCGTATTAGCAATTTTTTTTATTTCGTTATTTTTTTTTATTTTCAAAATCGTTGTTGTTGCAGCGTTATTCCTTTTTTTTTTTAAAAAAATCCCTACCTTGGCAGCTTTTTGGTGGAATTTTTTTTTCTTGAAATTTCTGCCAATAGTCAACATCAAAATGACGATTATTTTTTTTTTAGAAAACACTGCCTTGGTAGCGATTTTGGTGAATTTTTTTTTTTTTTAAAACAAAATCATTGTCTTGGCAGCGCTTTTGGTAGAAACTTTTTTATTAAGAAAATTTCTGCCAATTGGTGGAAATCTTTTCTTAATTTTTTTTTATAAATATCGTTGCCAATTTTATTTTTTTTAAAAATCGTATACAATTTTTTTTAAAAAAATTTGGCAGCGATTTTTATAAAAAAAAAATTAAGAAAAGATTTCCACCAATTGGCAGAGATTATTTTAAATTTTTTTTTTTAATAAAAAAGTTTCCACCAAAATCGCTGCCAATTTGTTTTTTTTAAAAAAAACATTTTTTTCATCAAAATCGCTGCCAAGGCAGCATTTTTTTTTTTAGTCATTTTGATGTTGATTAGTTGGCAGAAATTTCAGAATAAAAAAATGACAAAAAAAAAAAGGAATAACGCTGCAACATCAGTGATTTTGAAAATAATTAAAAAAATAACGAAAATCGCTGCCATGCAGCGATTTCTATAAAATCAAAAATACTGCACGGGCAGCGATTTCCTAAAAAACAAAAAAAGGATAATTTTGATCTGTTAATGGTGTCAAACAAAATCGCTGCGTCAGTAGCGATTTTGCCCATTTGGTTAGAAAAAAATTTAATGTGTCCTTTTAAAATTTTGTCAATTTTTTTTGCCGTTTAGGCTCCGGACTCATAATATTTGCATACATTATATAAAAAATTATATATTATTTTATGTAAAATAACTTATAAAACAATTTATAAATAAGATGATACAACTAGCAATACATAAATTAAATAACTGAATAATAAATTGAACACGATCCTCATAAATTATTCTATTTGTAAAGAAAACGTAACACATAAAGTAAATCTCTTCTCCACCTCGCTCTGATAGTCTTCAAATCATACATGAGACGTACATTGTACTTATCTGTGTGCGACGAGTTCAATCAAGAAAATATGTCAAGAATTTGAACGCGAGACCCCCATTTGAGATATTGGGAGAGATCATCTGCTCAACTAATTTAGTCACCCTTATAGATTTATCTGTAATCTTTACATACATTACCATTCACGGTATAATTTATCTCTAAACCAAGCGATTGCTAACGTGCAAAAATTATAATAATCTAGTCAAACAATTACTCTTAATCACGTATACTCTAATTAAGGATATATCATCAAGTCTTGATGAGGTATTATTAATTTTGATATTCAAACCTCCAAATCATACGTATACAATTTCTTTAATTGTAATTATCATAAGTGGCTATAAGATTCCCAAAATGTCAATGGTATCAGATTAATTAATTAATTAATCTGATACCATTGACATTTTGGGAATCTTATAGCCAGTACTTATGATAATTACAGGATACTATGTGCTTATTG
>JAJONZ010008096.1:0-31515 GCA_029582445.1 Solanum paucissectum | reverse complement strand
ATCACCATTAAAATACATCTAACCTATCAGCAAGCAAGACCCAACAATAATATCAACACATATTTGCTAAATCACACCCCAAGAATGGGGGTTTTTAGCCACACATCAAGAGATAGAAATTTATACCTTCAATGATGTTTAAATCAAATGGGTATAGAGAAATAAGTCTTGATTTGAGAAAACAAGGAAGAATCCAAGAGACCCACTTCCAAATTGAAGGAGGTGAAACCCTTTTCTTCTTCAAGTCTTCAAACCCTTACAAACTTGAGAGTAAAAATAAAAATAGTACTAAATCCAAAATCTAATAATAAAAATATGATACTACAATCTGATACTAAGCTATAACTCTCAATGATTATTTATAGTTTTCAAAAATCTGTGATGCGGCGGATCACTCAGCAACATTAGTTGGAATCGCCGATCAATTCGGTGATTCGCCCTTTGGTGTAGTTCATCGCCGTCTTGCACTATCCTTCGGCATCGTCGTGCTTTGGGTCATTGGGCAACATAGTACTGCTTCACGGACCTTCTCGGCGATCTGCCGACTGCTCCCTTTTTCCGCCGACTTGATCCTTTCTTTCATGGCTCAGCACACTGGAACAAAAGGCGAAGTGAGACCCTTCGGCGATTCGCCAAATGAACTCGGCGATCCTCAGGCCTTCATTTTCTTGTTCTTTTCAGCCTTTTCGTTCCTTTTTACGAAGTAGTGTCCATGCATTCCTTCAAACTTCAAATATTTGAAACTTAAAAGTTTTCATCAGATATTGAGATAATATAAGCATTTGAGGACACTATTTCTATTAAAGTAAATCCCTAAATAAGTCCAATTTGTGGACTCATCAACACCCCCAACTTAAACTTTTGCTTGTCCTCAAGCAAACTCAAGTTCAGTCGTTCAAAAAGGATGTCTAAAATAGTGCTACACAAGACTCAATCATGAACATACACAACAAGACTCAGACTGCTTATGCAAAGATCAATTGTGTACCCAAAGATTCAAGTTGTGACACACCAATATCAAAGATTCTCATGCTCACAATACTTGCTACTAATGCAAGTTCAAGCTCGACAGAAGTATCTAAATGCCCTCACACAAAGAATTATTCCATATTCACACACCGAAGTTAATCAATTTAAGACCAGGAATCAGATGTAACGCTCACACTCAAAAAGAGGAACACAATGCATGTTTTCACCCATAAGTTTGCCCTTATTTTCCAATCGACTTTCGATTCGGCTTACTCAAGATCAAAAAGGTCTTTTCAAGGCTTGTAATGGGGCTGAGTGAAAATGTATGGTCATTTAGGCTTAGTGACTTCTTCATTCTCATGAGATGTGGTGTTCTCAAAACGTCCTTTTCCTTTCCCTTGTCATTTTTTCTTCCAGTGCTTCTAAGTCATCCTTTCATTCACTATCCATGTATTGCTTTGGAACCCAATTCCTTTTGCACCTTTATTCAAAAATTAAAATATTATATTTTTTATTTTTATTTTTATTTATTTATTTATTTATTTGATGGAGGATTTCCATTTTGTTTTGCAATACCATGGATTAGAGAGACTTTGTCTTGCACTTCTTGACTTCTCCTTCTCCTTTTCAACACACCCCCAACTTAGGCGTTTGACCTAAGTTGTCTATTCACTAAACCACAAATCAAGAGGATTATAGGTAGTGGGTCAAGTAAGGTTTACGGTTCATCAAGTTTCTTCCAAAGAAAGGTAAGGCTCAAGGGGTGTTCAAAAGAGTTTCACACACTCACGGGTAGGCCACAAAAGAGGTATATGTTAAATTAGGCTCACACTCTTTAAAGTTGTCTAAGATCATCTCAAGAGCACACCTTTCTAAATCAATCAGACTAACGGGGAAAATTCTAGGTTTATTCATGCTTAGTTCAAAGTAAGCTAATCACACAAGGCATCGACACTTAAGTAAAACAAGACTATACACTTTCTCTAGTGTGCAACGGTCATTACAAGAGAATCAATTCGATAAACGGCTAATCACAACAAGATGCAAAGAATTCACATATTGTCTATGAAACTTCATTTGGTTTTGTCGTCCCCACGCATTCATGTTCTTCGATTGAGAGCACTATTCAAGTCATCAGTATTGATCGGAACTGAGACTTAAATTTTGCAAGAGAACAGCCACTTTCAACACAAGCGGTCGCAAAAAAATTCGAAAAACAAATTTTTTTCGGAAGGGTCAAAATTAGCATCAATTAAAATAAAAAAGAGGAGCCATGATCTCAAACATCCACGAAAGGCAATATATAACACAATTAAAAACAGAAAACCCAAATATACATAAAAACACAAATATTCATAACAAGCAAACAAGGTGGGCCTCACCCCACCACAATAAATGTGTTTGTCCTCAAATGCAAATGATGAATATCCAACAGTGAAAAAATAGAAAGATGGAGAGGGAAGTAAAGAGGGGATCCTGTCTACACGCTTGGTCCATCTGTCGGGGCATCATTGCCTGATGCATTAGCCTGAAATTTGATAATGGTCCCCGGATTATCATTCTGGTTCGCATTGTGTTCATTTACCCTAGCTTCTGCAGCAGTGTTAGCCGCAACCATTCTGTCCACTTCATGGCCCACCTAAAAGAAGTCTATAGCCGTTTAGAATCCACGTTTCCACGAAAGAATAGTTGGGTTGATATGGATCCTCCTGCTAGCACTTGCTTTCTTATTGTGTTTTTTTTCTTTGGCCAGTTCTGCTATCTTTTCATCTCTTTTAAAATCTCGTGCTCTTACATGTGGTGTGGCATGTCCCTTCCTGCAACTTTTCATCTAGCCATTTCTGCAAACCACTTCGAGATAATGTTAGAACATATTTGACAACCAAAACAGAGATTTTTATCTGCAGAAAGAAGGGATAATCCATTTGGTGTGCCACCGAATACACTCGATGAACCACCGATAATCCGTCGAAGGTCACAGTGCAAAATGAGTTAGGGGTGCAGACAAAGGGCGATTAAGGTACCATTCAGTGAGTCACCGAGTGCATTTGGTGATCCTGTGCTTCTCTCCGAAAGTTATAGCAGCCACAATAAATAAAGCATGATAGTAAAGGCGAGATGGGGTACTTAGGCAAACCGCGGGGGGTTCGACGAGCTCGTCACAGCTCGTCGAATCACTTATCGTGCCTATTTTAGACCCAATTTTTGAAATCGGCCCCACAACCACCAAAAATACAATTAAAGCACCTAAGGTACAAATTCATCGAATACATATAGCAATTTTTACACACCCATATCAATATAATTTCATATCAATGCACGATCTAGTGGGATTCTACCAGTTACTCAGTAAGTATTGAATCGTAAATGGTAACACATGCAATCCCATCAGCTTAGAGACTCAACAATGGTTGTCAATCATTTCAACATTATGCAAATGAGTACAATTTGAATAAAGTAAATGCGGGGTTCGAACTACCAACCTTTGATGCCGAACAGATACTACTGACGTGCTAGGTAGCAATGCAATCCAAATTTGAGCACCATTCGATACTTAAAATACTGTTAAAACTGCAAGAATTATAAAAACTAGAGTGCTAGTGTGAGTTTGGACATATGAAAAATAAAGGAAAGGGATGCAGTTGAAACCTTTAAACCTTTGGCTTGGAAAGACCATCCAGTTCCTGCTCGTTCGGCGATGTTAATCGGTCTCGCCCAATCACCTGGTGAAGCGCTGAATATCTAATTTTCTCACCGAATCTAATAGAGTTTTCAGTTCATGTGGGCATTGTGTTGGCGATCTTCATCGAGATCACCAACTGGGTTGGCGATGTGCCAACGAAATTCACGCTCTACCAAGTTTTACAGACCCAATCTCCATACATCTCTTCAAGCACTTTCCTCACTCAATCTTTACAAATAACACACTATTATTTTATCAAGATAACAAAAACAAGTAAGGGGAATTGGGTTGCCTCCCAAATAGCGCCTTAGTTAACGTTATGTCACAACGCACGTCAGCAACTATTCTTCATTTAGTCACCCATGTTGTAATTAGGCGAGTCCTCAGTGAATGGTGAGTAATGACCTGATATCAAATGGCCAATTTGAGCATCCTGCAGCCGAATAGTCATGGAATGAAAGGCTGAAGCTTCGTTTAGCATTTTGATGTTCTCCTTCATCTCATTCAACATCTTCTCATGTGCCTCAATTTTTTGTTGAATGAGTGATAGAGCTTCATCATCCTGCATACCTCTCTGCTTCTTCCCATGTTTACACTCTCAAAGGGAGGAGTGCTTTTCTTTTTCATTGGCTTGTACTTCCAATTCCGTAACTCGGGTGGATAGAACATCCAACTGGGTGACTAGTGCGTCCCACTCCTGCTTTCTTTTTGCTTCTTTGTTGGGTTCTACCATGCCATCAAGGAGTTTTGATACAACTTCATAGGGCTGGTGTAGCATACCGCCCTCGCAGAGTTGATCAACTATACTTTTATTCTCGGTTGCTAGGTAGGTAAGTAGGTAGGTAGGTAGGGGTAGGTAGGTAGGTAGATAGATAGATAGATAGATAGATAGACAGACAGACAGACAGACAGACAGACAGACAGACAGACAGAAAGATAGACAGACAGAAAGACAGACAGACAGACAGACAGACAGATAGACAGACAGACAGACAGACAGAGAGACAAAGAGACATACAGACAGACAGACAGATAGATAGACAGATAGATAGATAGATAGATAGATAGATAGATAGATAGACAGACAGACAGACAGATAGATACATAGATACATAGATAAAGAGATAGATAGATAGAATAGATAGATAGATAGATAGATAGATAGATAGATAGATAGATAGACAGATAGATAGATAGACAGATATATAGATAGACAGATAGATTAATAGATAGTAGTTCATGAGTCTTTTAATTTTTCAGTTATTAATGTTCTAGACTTGAGTTGCCTCTTTGGCTAATTAATGTTTTATTTCTAAAATCTTATGCGTTTACTTTTGAGACAGTTGAGTAAAGTTTGTCTTTTGAGATTATTTTATGTTGAGTAAGTCTTCCGCTGAGAGTTGAGCTAGACCAAGGGTTCGCTTGAGGCGAGCAATGGTTCTCGAGTGTCGTCCACACCCAGGGTTTATGCTCGGGGTGTAATAGGAACTCAATGGAGGAAAGGGCTCCATGAATGAAGACTATTATACCTTAGATATCAAAGCCCACAATTAATGGTGAATTTTGAAAATTGATCTTGAAATCCTAGCTTGACTTCTTCTTCTTCTTCTTTTAGAGAGAGAAATATTTGGGGAAAGAACTGTGAGGGATTTGGGAAAATTTAAAGAGTGATTTAGAATAGTTAAATTTTAGGCTTAACAGACTTATATAGGGTCTAGTATTACGATTGAAGCAACCTAGTTTAGGTATTAGATGCATAGGAAAAGACCCATATAACCTTGACAAAATAAGTGACGGGAACCTTTCACGGATGGCATTCACCAACAATTCATCGATTCACGGCCCGTGAAGGCTATCGTGAATAGTGGCCTGGATTTTTCTTTTCTAAGTCAATCTCCACCGACGGGTCTAACATCCGTGGACCATTCTACGGGCCGTGAACCTGTCCGTGAATTATTGCCTTAGAATAAATTTTACAAGGCTTGGGTTCACTGACCGTGGACTCTTTCACCGTCCCTTAACCCTTCCTTAGACCCTTGCCTTAGAATATTTTTCACAAGGCTTGGGTTTAAGGATGGGTTCACTAATCGTGGACTCTTCCACCGTCCTTGAACCCTTTCTTAGACCCTTGCCTGAGAATATTTTTCACAAGGCTTGGGTTCAAGGATGTGTTCACTAATCGTGGACTCTTCCACCATCCTTGAACCCTTCCTTAGACCCTTGCCTTAGTATATTTTTCACAAGGATGGGTTCACTGACCGTGGACTCTTCCACCGTCCTTGAACCCTTCCTTAGACCCTGGATTTAGAATATTTTTCACAAGACTTGGGTTCAAGTATGGGTTCATTAATTGTGGACTCTTCCACCATCCTTGAACCCTTTCTTAGAAGTCTTTTTTTTAGGGGTTACAAAGTTGGTGTTGGTGAAATCAAAGAGAAAATGCAGGATTAGCACTAGGGACTTTGCAAGTTGTGAGAGTGCGAGACGGGGAGGGAGTAGATCCATCCAGAAATCCATAGAGATCTTGATCATGCATAATTTCATATGCAATTGGGATGCCAAATGAAATTGAATGATTGTCCCACCGATATTGGTATCTTCATTGACAACGTGAGGAGTGTGTTCCATTTGGGGAGGGTGTGAGAGAATAAAAATTAGGATCTTACTCATTAGAGTTTATTTTTGCTCTTGATACCATAAAGGAACACGGTAAAATGAAGAAGAATTTATTTATATGGGTGTAATGTTACAGATTAATATACATGATTTAGTCTAACAATTTCCTAAGCTAAGAAAATAGGGAGATAAAGCTAATCCTAATTACCTGCTAAACACTTAGTAAACAGTAAAGACAAGCAGTAACTAAAAGACTTGTACAACTGTAGCTAAAGACTCTAAGTAGATAAAGAAAATGAACTAGTAGTTGTGGTCTTCCCTACAACTATTGAAGAAGATTCTAAAAGGATACACCTCAATCTCCTAATGAGGTTCTTCATGACACTCTCATACAAAAAGAAATAGAGCTTGCACATCTATAATTATATGGCAGTAATCAGACAGAGGAAGTAGAAGATCAAATTTACAGAGATGTATATTTTTCACCTGGAAGAATTGAATAAATGAAATCTGACAGGTAGGGGAAAAAGTAAGGTAGTGTAGATACTACTCAACCCATAAGAATTCAACCTAAAAGGCGTGTGACTAATAAACAACAATGTTGTTAATGAAAGCTCTTATATGGAATATTAGGTCTGTAAGGAATCAAAAGACTTCCAAAGAGTCCAAATGTTACATAATTTGCAAAGGTTCAATTTTGTTGTGTTGATGGAAACTTTTCAACATGCGAGATGGTTGAACATGTATAACAGATGACTGAAAATGGAAAAGGGGTATGCTAAAGGAAATTGCAAAATCTGGTTGTTTGTGAATCGTGAATTTGATGTCACAAAAGTGAGGATTTTTGCGAAACAACCTTCTATTATAATTAGGAATGAGAATTCTAATTTAATAATTTGTGTTACTATTGTTTATGCAAAGTGTGATACTATGCAAATAATGGAACTTTTGGATGAAATTTCTCCAATTGTCGATGGCCTGGAATATCCATGATTCTAGGAAGGGACTTGAATGTAGTTCTTAATAGGGATGAAAAGATTTGTGGTCTTCCAGTAATGGGACATGAGATTGACGATTTTCAGAATCGTATTGAATCAAATGAATTATACCAGGTTCAATATAAAGGCCGTTTGTTCACTTGGTGGAATGGTAAAGCAAGGTGTGACTGCATCTTTGAGAGATTAGATAGAGTATTGGTTAATAATATGCTTATTCACCATTTAAACTATTCTGAAGTCGAGCATCTACCTCGAACAGGTTTAGATCACGCTGCTTTATTATTCTCATGCAAAAATAGAGAATCAAAATTAATTAAACTTTTTAGGTTCTTGAATTTTTGGACGGATCATAGGGGTTTTTAATAATGTGGCTAAACAGAATTGGGATTATGATTATTTAGCTAATTCTTTTCCAGAGTTCAAGATGAAGATAAAGAATGTTAAAAATGCTCTTTCTTCATGGAGCAGGGAAACTTGTGGGATAATTTAAAACAACTCATCATAAGAGAAGAAATTGCAAGAATTAAGGAAAAGCACTTTGAAGAATTTCGTTATCTAGATATTGTGCAAAGGGCAAAGGTTGAATACTCTAGATATTTACATCTTGAGGAGAAATTTTGGCAACGAAAGGCAGGGTATGATTTTTTTGAAAGTGGAGACAGGAACACAAGATTCTTTCATAGCTTGGTGAAAGGGAGTAGACAACGAATGAAGGTAACACGAATTCAGAATCCACATGGGGAGTGGCTGGATGATGATGTTGCAATTTCTAGGGAGGGAGTAGCTCACTTTCATAATCAATTCAAGCAGAATAGAGATGAAACTAATGTCACTTTGTTGGAAATTATTCAAGAATTAATCTCTGAGGAAGATAATAGTGAGTTGGGGGTTGTACCAAATGAAGAAGAAGTGAAGAATGTTGTATTTAATCTGAAGGAGGACAACACTAGTGAGCTAGATGGTCTTACAAGTAGATTCTATCAAGTTTGTAGGGACATTATAGATAATGTGTAACATTTCGGAAATTAGTAGGCTAAAACTAGAGCTAAACGTGAGGATTAACGCCAAGAGTAAAGGACAACGGCCAAGGGAATTGGGTGAGGGACATGGCAAGGGGGCCTAGGCTGCCCAAAATTGGCCAAGGAACTGCCCACCATGACCACGAGGGTCTTCAAGACCCGTGATGGTGTGACGACCCGAGAGCACCCCCTAGTCGTAACGCGGCGTACTCAACCCCGAAGAGGTCTTATACAAACCTCATAGCATTCTTGAACATAAGAACATAGGAAAATAGAGAAGAATTAAAAGCTTTCTTTTACAATCGAAGATATTTTCATTTAAAAGCAAGCGGAAGACTTTCTAGACTTTGTCTCAAACCATCTAATACTTTGAATACAACATTGGGACTAAGCCCATACAAAAGCTTTAACATAAAGTAAAAGATATAAAGGGAACATAGTGGATTTTGCCCTCGAAACTATGAGGACTCACCAAGTCTTCATTTCCAAGCTCCTTAGAAACCTATTCATCAAGCATAGAACACCAATATCTCCAAACCTTACACATAGTAAGAAAAGGGGAAGAATGGGGTTAGCACATTAGATGTACTAAGTATGATGACCATGAAAAAATATGCTTTTAAAGGGACATTTGAGTTGAAAGCCATGCTTTTATGCCATTTTTTTGTAAAACTTCTTGATCATTGATACAAGAGGCATAATATAAGTCACAACCAACATACAAAGCCACATAATTCACATTTGAACAAGATCACATATAAACCTTTACCTTCACCTTGAGCATCCACCTCAAGTAACCCTCAAGCTATACTTAGTACAATGTATGGAGAGCTTCCTATACCACCATCCACACCAAGGTACCACCTTAGGTCACCAAAAGTGAACTTACCATTCATCCTTTCCACAACAAAGCATTTAAGAGACATAGACATTACATGAATCACATCATCACATTGATGCCAACATCTAAGACAACTCTATGTCATACTTGTGTAATGTGCAAGTAGCATCCCATACTACTACTCACACTAAGTACTCCTTTGAAGTCACCCTATACAAGGCACAGTCATATACAATAATTCAAGACAAGGAAGTAATCTCATTATACAATCTAAGTAAAGCATGCATCTTCACATTTAAGCATATAAGCATTTAAGAGTCAACATTCATTACTAGCTTCATTACATTAAGAGCACCTTCATTCATTAGACATTAGATCAACATTCTTCATTAACACATCATCACAAGAGCCCATGCATTCATTGACATTAGAAGGAACACACCATGACCTCTCTCAAATGCCTACTTGTGCAATGCATAGATGGTGTCCCATTCTACCACCCACACTAAGCAGTACATCCTTAAGAAGCCATAGTTCATTAAAATTCTTTGGGGGGGGTAAGCCTTAACCGACATAGACCATGAGAGCTTGACATGGAATCCCAGTGTCACCCTCACCGGATAAGGGATTCCTACTTGCCTAAGGTAGGACCGTCATTTGTTTAGCCTTAAGTGGATCCACTAGCTAGACCTATGTGGGAACATAGTTATGGGATAGGGAGATTGTTACTAGATACTCCTCCTCAACTCACGTGAGGGCATCCATCTCAAGAGATTGCTACTAGAAACCCTGCCTCAACTCACGTTAGGGCTTCCATCTCCTTGCAAATCCACTCGGTGCTTGGCATTATTCCCCATGGAGTACTTGACATTCATTACATTCGTTCATTATGGTACACGAGATTGTTACTAGATACCCCACCTCAACTCACGTGAGGGCATCCATCTCAAACCCCACATTCATTAAAAATGGGATATAGGGATTATTACTAGATACCCCAACTCAACTCACGTGAGGGAATCCATTCCGACCCAACATTCATTCATTGGAAAGCTTATTGATTCAAAGATGAGAATAGCCTTTCACCTAAGGATCCCCTTATTGTGATAAAGTCCTTTCACAACAAGTCATTTCATTCATTAGAGTACAATTGAGAATAGACTTTCAATAAACTCACATTCATTAACATTATCATTAACTTCATTCATTCATGTGTGTGTATGTGATAATAGCCTTTCACATAATCACCATCATTCACAAGTGTTAATAGAGAGATATATTCAATCCTAACACAATTTGCTTCTAAACATGATCATCTTTCATTCATTTAGATCACACACATGCTTCACATCACCTTCATATATACAACATCATGATAATACTTTAAGTCTTCGCATTATTCCTTCAAGGCCATGATCACAATGTACATAGTAAGTAAACACTTCCACCTTTAAAGTGGGTCAACATTTCAAGACAATTATACTTTAACATGAAATTAGGTCAAACTTTCCCTTTCAAGGCTATGATCATAAATCCTCAATTCACCAATAATTCACCATGACTAGACATAGATAATGATACAAATCAATAATCTAAATCAATCTACACATAAATCCATCATCATTCATTCATAATCAACAAACCCACTTCATAAGGCCAAATTTAGGAATTGAGAGAAATCATGGGTTCATAGAGTATTTTCATCTTAAATCATCAAATAAACGTCAATATAATCATAATTTATCATTTGAAAACGTTTGATGCAGGAACCCATGAGATTGAGTGAAACTTGGGGTTTTTCATGAAACTTGAAAACTTTGAAACTTCTTTGAAATTGACTCTAGGGTGAAATCTAACCCTAGATGAAGGATCACCATACCTTTACTAAGATTCTCCAAGAAATTTTATGAAGAAACGCCTTGGAATCACCAAACCCTAGCTTCAATGGCTCCCTTCTTCTTCTTCTCTTATGCAGGATTTCTAGTGAGAGAAATATTTTAGAGGAGGTGGGTCTCTTTTTTTTTATTCTATTGGAGTGACTTAAATGAAAGGATTTAGGTCTAAAAAGGGTCTTATAGTTGCTAGGAAAGGGTTAGAATAATAAGGACAACTTTGGAAAAGGACCAAGGACCCATAAAGTTGTAACTTAAAAGTTTGCACCAAACCCGTCTAAGCATGCCTTTTGCACCCCTTGGCTCGCCAAGGGCACTAGGCGACTCGCCTAATGGCCCTTGGCTCGCCCATTTTTCCATCCTGATAGTGCTTCACTATTTTGCGCATAACCTTTTACTCCGAGATCGGAATTGGACAAACTCGATGGCGTTGGAAAGAGGACTTAGAGACCTTTAAAGTTCCAATTTAAAAATTTCACCTCCTTCACGACTTACCTCGCCCATTTTCTCCTCTTGGCTCACCAAGTGCACCCTTGGCTCACCCAATTTTCCAGTGAGCTCCCAAATTGGGCAGTCCACTAGGCGATCAAGAGGGGTCAAAGGGCGACACGCCAAGCTGGTTGGCGAGCTTGGTCTTAGCTCGCCCTTTGGTCCAGTATCTTGGTCAAATGGGGCAGCCACTAGGCGAGCATAAGAGCACAATGGCGACTCGTCCAACCCCTTGGGCGATCAAGTCCTCCCATCGCCAAAACAGCCACTCTAAAACAAGGTTTCTTTTACTCGACTTATCTAACAATGGCCTTCGTGAACCAAAATTCAGAAGGATTGGGGTGTGGGAATCATTATCGTGGACAAGTAAAACAAAGGGGTGGAGGAGGACAGTCATACAATCAGAAACACAATATTACAACTCAAAATGGAGGTTATAAGTGAAAAGAGAGTCCTAAATCTAATCCATATCATATTTGTGGAAGGAACAATCATACAACACTCTCTTGTTTTTACAGATGGGATTAATCCTATTAATCACAACAAGAAGTTCCCCAGGCACTTGCTTCAATAATGATTGGTGATCACAAGGATGGTAGCCATGGTTTCAGACGATACCGATCACATGCTTCAATCAACCGGTAATCTTGAGAAATATTTTCCATTTAAAGGAATGGATTTTGCTATGTTAGGAAATGGTGATCACCTACAAATTTCACACATAGGAGATAAGCATATTTGAAAAACGTCCACTTAAAAGATGTGTTTGTTGTGCCTAAACTCAAGAAGAATCTTATTTCTGTCAGTAAACTTTTGAAGGATAATGCATGCTCACTAAAATTTACTGACAAGGATTTTGTTGTTAAGGAAAAGAGCATAGGAACAGTCATGGCCAAGGGGCATGAAAGACATGGTTTGTACGCTATGGGAGGTAACTTATATGAAATCTTGAAAGCTACAAAAAATTAAGCGAATTCAGATACACTATGGCATAAATGATTGGAACACCCGCACTCTTGAGTTCTTAACTTTTTGCATAGTAATAAGATGATGGAGGTGGAGAATACAATAGTCTTGAGTTCATAAATTACTTGGCTCGGAATGGAATGAAACGACAGATTTCCTATCCATAGAAATGTTGTTGAAACTAGTCTAACTTTGCTATTTAATACAATTTTTTCAATATTTTCATGGGTTGAAGCATTTATGACACCGAATTATTGATCAACAGAACCCCTACTTCTACCTTGAGCATGCAATCTCCCTTTTCTAAGATATATGAGCAACAATCGGCTTACAATACTTTGAAAGCTTTTGAGTGTCATTGTTTTCCCTACTTCAAAGGACAGAATAAAAATAAATTTCAATCAAAATTCATTGGATATAGTTTACTTCACAAGGGATACAAATGTTATCATCCTCAAACTCGAAAGGTTTCATATCAGAACATGTAACTTTTGATGAGTCCTACTTATCTTATGTGTCTAGTAGTGATGAATTTTCTGCACATTCGGAGAATTCGCACCTCACCACATTTCCAGAATTTCTTCAATAGAAGACTCCACGATATCTGAATGAGGCAGAACAATTCGATCCGTCCACCTTAGCATCAAACGTTGATGGTGAACTTGTTGTTTTTGGTCCTCTAGTTCCCGCCAACCAACATGTTTTGGAGCCGCATATAACTTCATCTGAAGGATCTGGTAAACTAAATGAGTCTACTGGATATTTAGATAAAACACAATATATACAAAGCTCTGAAATGGATGTTGCTTAACAGTTGATTACTCATCATCATGGAAATAATCCGCCACTTTATCCACCCTTGATTCCGCGACCATACCATGTATTGGTTTATTTGTCTAACTCTCACCTATGCCGCATAATCCTACCACATCTGCCACTATCTGGGCTACACCTAATAATGCAGCAAGTGGCCATCATATGCTTACACGAACGAAGATCTATGCCTACTGTAAAATAAGATTACCCGTGTGAATGCCTTTATTGTTAATACATCTCAATATTATATACAAGTTATACCAGCTCTATAACTAAGGAAATATATATTTACATTTAATTACAAATATTCTGATTTATATATCTAAGGAAACATATCCTCTGAT
Source organism: Solanum paucissectum (assembly GCA_029582445.1). Taxonomy (NCBI): domain Eukaryota; kingdom Viridiplantae; phylum Streptophyta; class Magnoliopsida; order Solanales; family Solanaceae; genus Solanum; species Solanum paucissectum. Next base: position 17,882 of record JAJONZ010008096.1, on the reverse strand, counting down.
TGTGCAATCACATAAGATCTTCTAATACTCCTCCTCAAGTTGGAGCATGAATTGTGGAAATGCCTAACTTGCCCAACAACTTATGAAACTGGTCATGACCAAGAACCTTTGTGAGTATATCAGCCAATTGGTTCTATGAAGAGATATTATGAGTCATAATTATCTTTGATTGTAATATTGTCAAATGAAGTGACAATTTATCTCTATGTGCTTGGTACGTTCATGAAAAATAGGATTGGCAGCGATATGGATAGCAGCTTGGTTATCACAAAAGAGAGAAACATATGTTGCATGTTATACTTGAAGATCTTGTAGAAGCCGAAGCAACCAAAAAATCTCACTAGTTGTAGTGGCCATAGCTCAATATTTAGCTTCAGTAGAGGAACGAGACACCACCGTTTGTTTCTTAGATCTCCAAGAAATGGGTGATTTACCGAGAAACACAATGTATCCTGTAGTTTATTGAAGTGTCATCAGACACCATGCCCAATCCGCATCACAGTAAGCTTTTATAGATAGTGAATTATCCAAAGGGAATAGAATCCCTTGACCTGGATTTCTTTTCAGATAGTGTAAGACTCTATAAGAAGCTTCTAGATGAATTTGCCTTGGCGCATGCAGAAATTGCCTAAGTACATTAACAACGTAACTAATATTTGGACGAGTGATGGTGAGGTAAAGCAAGGGTCCGACAAGACGACGATATTGCCCTGGATCATGACAATTTTCTCCAAAATCAAGAGAAAGCTTATGTTGTTGCTCCATAGGGAAACTAGTTGGCTTGCAACCTGTAAGTTTACTCTCTGCCAAAATGCCAAGTACATACTTACGTTGACTTAGTACAATGCATGTTGGTGACCTTGCCACTTCAATGCCAAGAAAATATTTGAGTTTTTCGAGATCCTTGATATGAAATTTTGCATTTAAATGCTCTTTTTAGCTTGGATATGCAATTAGAATAATTTCCTGTGATGATGAGATCATCCACATATATAAGAATGGCTACAAAGGAACCTCCAAGGTGGGACAATGTAAACAAGGAATATGCTGCATTTGGTTGTCGGTAACCAAGAGAAAATAAGAAAGTAGTGAATTTATTATACCAATTCCGAGATCCTTGAAGAAGACCATAAAATGATTTTTGTAATCAACAGACTCTTTTCTCCCCCTGTTTGGCATAGCCTTGTGGAATCTTCATGTAAACTTCTTCATGCAAGTCTCTGTGTAGAAAAGCATTGTTGACGTCTAATTCATGAAGTTCTAAATTTTGAACCGCGGCAAACGCTAACAGACAACGAACAGTGACATGTTTTGCAACAGGTGCAAATGTTTCATGAAAATCAACCCCTTCAATCTGAGTGTATCCTTTCGCTACCAATCGCGCCTTGTAGCGTTAAATACTTCCATTAGGTTTGTACTTGACTTTATAGACCCATTTCAAATCTATGGCCCATTTACCTGGAGGTAAAATTTGTAAAGTCCAAGTATGGTTAGCTTCCAAAGCTGAAATTTCCTTTGCCATAGCTTCTTTCCAATGTGTGTGCTTAACTACTTGAGTAAAGGATTTTGGCTCATCAACAGATGAGATGGCCGCCAAAAAAGTATTGTGACTGGATGATAGTTTAGAATATGATATAGAGTGAGATAGAGGATGTACCGTTGAGTTCGTTGATGGAGTGGGAGAGAGCGATTGATCATTTAATTAAGCAAGAGAAGGGGGCAAAACATAATAATACCCTGACAACTTACGTGAGACTTGTTGCTAGCATTTACCAAGTGCAAGGACAGTAGAATCAATGCTATTAGATGTAGTAGATGGATTGATAGCAGATGAATCATGAGAAGAAGATGTATAAGGGCTTAGTGAAGTTACAGGTAGGGGAGAAGTGCTTGTGGATACAACTTCTGAATTCTCAATTACAGTACAATTCTCACTTGTGTCACATTGTCTTATGCAATTTGTTTCTTGTCCATATGGCTCATCAAATGTAATCGGTTGACTTAAATCAATACGCGACATCATTTTCTTCTTCAGAGCCTTCAAAAGGATAAATGTCTTCAAAAAAATGTACATCACGTGAAACATAAATCCTTTTATTTTTGAGGTCATAAATTCCATATCCCTTTTCACCGCTAGGATATCCAAGAAAAATGTCAGGTTTTGCTCGTGGAGAAAATTTATCTCGAGGCTTTATATTTAGATGTCCATAGCAAAGACATCCAAAATTTCTCAAATGCTCATATGTGAGAACTTTACCAAGTAGTTTCTCATATGGTGTTGTATTTTGAAGATTGGAAAGAGGCATTCAGTTAATTAAATATGCAGCAGTAAGGACACATTCTCCCCAAAACTTGATTGGCAGGTGCGCTTGAAATCGCAATGCACGAGCCACTTGCAATAGATGTCTATGATTTCTCTCAACTACTCCATTTTGTTGTGGAGTATCTGTACAACTACTTTGTTGCTCCATGCCATAATCAAAATAAGGTAACAGTAAATACTCATGCTTAAACTCTAACCCATTGTCGTTCGTAGGATTTTGATTCGCAAGTTAAATTGCGTGTTTACCCAATTAATAAATTGCAACAGACAATCTTTACTTTCTGATTTATTCTTCATGAGAAAAACCCATGTAGCACGACTGAAATCCTCAACTATGGTAAGAAATTAATGAGACCCAGAAAGTGATTGCGTCTTGTATGGTCCCCAAATGTCACAATGTATTAAATCAAAAACATGTTCTGTCTTATTCATACTAGCAGGAAAAGATAATCGTGATTGTTTTGCCTTACAACAAGCATCACAAAACATAGTCTTATTTTCATCAAATACCTACACTTCCAAATCCCACGTTGGTTGTGATGAACGACGAATTACAAGCCTTGAAGTCGAATAATACTTGGAAATTAGTGCCCCGTCATGTTGGGAGGGCTGTAGAATGAAGCCGAATGTTGCACCGGCGCTGGCACCTGATGTTACATCAGCACAATCACCTGCACTGGAATCAACACCGACACCTGAACATGCACCAGCAGTCCCACTGATACCAGTGGAGATGAGGAGCTGCTCTGTGTGTGAAAGAGTGTTCGAGACGATGAAAACGTTGTTCGAGAACATGAATTCTAATCCAGACCGAGGGTGGAAAGGTGTGCATCTTCCTCACATTTTACTTTGAACTTGCTTAGATTAGTTTGATGAATGGTATGACTAATATGATAGTAACATGCTATTTTTGCATATACTCATCTGACAGGAAATGTACTGTTATGTTCAAATTGCGATGCAGTTAAAAGACAAGTGTCTATGGTATTTAACATTAAGATGTAGACGAATGAGTGTAAGTGTTATGGAACGGTTAGGCATCATTGTAAGTAGTATGTTACACTTGGATTTCCTTATACGGACCTTCTCTGACGCAAGCAAATCTAAGTAGGGGAATAAGTATGTATCCTAGATGCTTCCCTGTGTAGAAGAATTGGAAGATGTAGGACAGTTTCTGGTTTAGAAATTAGTTAAACCAACATAATAAGACGAATAAAAAGAGAAATGAATATTCATTTGGAACTTTAGAATGCCTTCTTTTGGAGATAAATCAGTTATGTATAATAACAATGTTTAGCTGCTCTTTTCCTTTTTTTATTTGTTGAAGCGGAAAATGGGGATGCTAGGAAATGGGGAAATGACACTGCTACTGAGGCGCATCTGCTTCTCATGGTATAAAACATTCATCAGTAGCCATGGCCCATGTTGATCTCATTATGGAGAATTCATTGATCTTATGTATTCTCTTCATTCATTCTTCATGTTTCTCAATCTAATTACAGATTCTATGCCAAAATAAGCTCATGTTGTTAATTGCATAAATTGTCCTCCGATCCCAATACTCTAATACCAACGGATAGTGATGGTGGAGTTTCCTACCAAGGTTGGTCCTATGCCTCTGATTCAACTTTTGTAGATCAATTGATATTTGAGAAACTGATTGTTAACATACAACTATATATGTTTATATTTTTTGCACTCTCGAGTGGAGTAGTTCTAGATGGGATGGCATGTTAGAGGGAGGTATGCATTTTCGGGAAGCTGAAATGAATAGAGATGATTAGTGTATAATCTCCTCTTGATGATCATAACCAAATCACTGAAGAGGTTCTGATAACTTCATATACAGACTTACAGAGAGTACTTCAATCTGAGCAGTCATGTGTAGATTCATGAGTGTTATGGCTTAAATGAACAATAAGAGTAATTATAGATATTACAACATTTTCTTAGGTGTTTATTTATTATTATTTACTCTTCGAACATTGGTCACAACTACAACCATCTCTCTACCAAGTAACAACTTTACTTCGTACTTTTTAAATGCTAATCTATTGGTGATTTTAAAGAACATGTGTTACAACCCGAGTCTACACCTTGGGCATGAACGACGTTCAAAATCTTTTCTGGCCTGAGCAAATCCTTGGTCTGGCATGCTATAACGTTGAACAATGACAAATACAAAAGCTGGGATTTATAGTAACGGGCTAAGCTACAAAATATTGAAGTAATATTTTATAAGTAAAAGAATTTTAAAACATATGAGAAAAAAATTGAGACTACTAATGTTTATGACTCATGACTATGTATAATGAAGACTCCAAAACAATTGAGTTGGATAACTCTACCTGGACAAGACCTTGAGCAACCTTAAAGCTAACACAATTGAACTGAATAAAATCTTCTGAATCATAACTGAATTCCTCTTAATGCGAGAAGGACTCACCAAAAGCTGAAAGTGGATGAACTTAGTGGAATGTCTTCCCACGAATCTGAATTACAGTGGTGAAATCTATGTCATAAAAAGCTGTAGCGCAAAGTAACGTCAATAAATAAAATTTGTTTGTATGTAAGGTAATAACTGACATCAACAGTTCTACAACAGTTGAAAGAACTATAAATCTTTTCATTAGTAATACACAGACGATAAAGGAAGGACTGAGAGTCAAAACTGTGACATATGACATAATATTTCAGAAACAAAAATGTATATCTGAAGGAATGCATATTTAAAAATCATGTTATCTGAAAATATGCCATCCGAATTCATACTATCCAAAATCTGATAATGACTATACCATGTAAAATATACATTTGGAGTTAAATCTTTTATGTGGGAGTGTATCTTAACCAACATACACCATGTGAGCTCATGATGCACCAACGTCCCAGTTGAGAGGGTGTCCTATACCTTGTGAGGGTATAGAACTTATCTATCTATGTGGATCAACTAGCTGAGCCTTAAAGGGATAAAGGAGTTAATTGACAAAGCGGTGAAATATAAAATTCCTACGGTGGCATGTAGTTTTGGAATTTGGGATATCTAGAATCCTCGTTCGTTCGGTGCTATTGGTACTCCCAAAACATACTATATATATAGCCCATAACATATTTGTTAAGCTTAACTAGAAGCTTATCATGAGTCTTTATCAAAATCATTAATTAAAACATATCTTGTTTTGAAACTATGCTCAAATCTATGAGATGAAGCTCCAATCCTTCTTTCTAAAATCATATATTGAAACCTCTTTCTAAAACATATCTTTCAAACTATGTTCATAGCTTAAACAATAAGAAAATTTTCTAGAACATGCATAACTTGTAGATTTCCAAAATAGCATGCATAATAACACAAGTGTCACGACCCAAGGTACCCCCTTGGCGTAACATGGTGTATAGGACCCCGAGAGGCCCCATACAAGCCACTTAGCATTCATAACATAAGAAATAGAACAGAAGAGATAAAGAACAACATTTCAAGTCCCAAAAGTTTTCATAAAAGTAAGGCGGAAGTCTAAACACTTTGTCTTATTAGCCATCTAGTACATAAGAATGAAATGGGGTCTGGCCCATACATCATGCCGAAAACTGAAAAATACGAAAGAAAACTGTAAACAATGGAAGTCCGTCCTCAAAGCATGAGGACTCACCAAAGCTCAGAATCTCTCAAATTAACCTCTAGCCACGAAACTGAGAACCCTGACTGTCGGACCCTACATTTGGGGAAATGTAGGCAAGAGTATGTGTTAGTACAAAATATGTACCAAGTATGATAGCCATGCATATAAACATTTAAATCATGCTACAATAGGACATTTCATGATATGCAATGACCAGGCTATAACATGATGTAAAAAGGTTCAATAAGTCACAAGTCATAAGTCATAAAACAACGTTCATGCAAGCTAATCATCAGTAATCCTTTGAACACATATGAGAGATACTTCATGAAGTAACCTTAGTTCATTATTAATGTGGGAAGTAGCCTTAACCGACATAGAGACCATGTGAGCTATAACATGATCCCCCGGTGTCTCCCACACCAAAATGGGTTGTCCTAGTTGCGAAGGTAGGGACCAAGAACTTCTAGCTTAGGTGGATCCACTAGCTAATGTCTATCTAGATAATCATCCTATGGGGGCACATAGGTAAGGGATAAGGAGATTTCTTCTAGAAACCCGACCTCTACTCATGGGAGAGCTTCCATCTCAATATCCTCTCGATGCTAAGCATAAATCCCACAGAATAGTCATCTTCTTACTTGTTTCTATTATCCATGGAAGGGCACGTCATCTTGCCAATCCAAGCTAGGTCATAAGTCATCCATGGAAAGGTATCATTGAATAACCAATCCAAGTTGGGTTTCATTAGGATAGCTTATCTTTGATTCATTTAGGTGAGAAGACTTTTCAACCTTAGAATCCTTACTATGTGAGAAAAGCTTTCACAATAATACTTTCCTGTGTATATAAATACTTCCAACACAGCAACAACATGATCATTGATACTTCACTCTCAAAGCATCCTTAAAACATTTTCATAGATTTCATAAGAACATGCATAATTTCATAATTTAGCTTTCAAGGTTCAAAACCCACTTTCAATCATCAACATCTAGAAAACATTGGTTAGACATGGGTTCATAGAAACTTATCATAAATTCATGCAATTTTATCAATTCATACTTGATTTCATAACACTCTTCTTTCATAATGCAAGACCCATATTACATGCTCATAACTTGGAAAACATGGGAATTTCATAGGTTAATAGGGAATCATCATAAAAATCATGAAATTAACTCAATTAATGCATCATACATCATAAATCAATCGATTAAATCAATAATTAAATGAACCTATAACATAGAAGAAAAACCTTACAATTAGAGATTTCTAACTTTGAAAATAGGAGAATTTGGGAACTCCATGAATGGAAGGAATCCATGGATTAAAACTATCATACCTCAATGCCAAAAGCTTGCCTTAAATGGTGGAATTGGAGATTTGCCTTGAAACCCTAGGTTGAACCCTTCTTCTTCAAGTTTCTAGTGAGAGAAATATTTTGGAGAGGAATAACTTGATCTTCTTTTGTAATTTTAAGAGAATAACTTGAATGGGTAAGTTTTAGGGTTAAAATCACTTATATAAGGGTTCTAGATAAGGGAAAAATGACATAGTATCAAGATAAAAATAATTAGGAAAAGACACCCAACTGCCCTTAATTTACAGATGACGCGAACCTACAGATGGAGGCCCACATGAGCTGTCTACGCAGTCGTGGTCCCTAGACCAGTGACTTGGCAAATCCAGCCCCCTCCACACACCCACCTTCACAAGTCGTCTAGCCTTTCATGAGAGCCGTCTAAGGGATTGTGGGAAGGGCTAGCCTTGGAGTGGCTACTGCCTCCTCTTCACGGGCACCACCACGAGCCGTCTAGGTGCACGTGGGAGGGTACCCTTTTTGACTTAATGCTGGAAGGCAGCCACAAGCACCACCACGAGCCGTGGTTCCCTTCCGACCTGTCTGGGCACCATGAAGGGTGCCATGGCTCAGTCATGGGATGGTGACCCTCCATTTGGATCCTTGCTTAGCCTACCAGATTTCGGGGTGTTACATTATCTCCCCCTTAGGAACATTCATCCTCGAATGGGATCCTAGATATCACAAGAAGAAAAGGACTCTGAACTAGCAACCCATCATGCATGCAACTTCATCAAAATGCACATAACCAAGGGGGAACCTCGACTCCAAGCTAGAATATATTCAAAACATCATAAGGAAGATATGAACTAAACCTAGCAGCCCAACATGAATGCAATCACATAAATGCACATATCCGAGGAGGAAACATCAATTTCAAGCTAAAGCACGTTCAAAATATCATATCATGAAATCTTTATGCAACTCATACTAAAATGCACATAAACACGTAGAAATCAATCAAATTGACTCATTTTATTAGAACTTAAGCTTTTTCACAATCATGTAGAAATGAGGAAATCATGGGAATGTCTAAGACACATGACACCAAACAAAGAGTAAACCATGAGGAACTCATTACCTCAAACTAGAGTAGGGGTAGAAGGAAAGAGATGAGGATATCGGGACATCATATCGGCCGCGGCCTCCCAAGTAGTACCCTAAACTAATTGATTTCTCCACAATACTTTCACGGAAGCAACTTCTTTATTTCTCAACTTCATGACTTGCCGCTCAAGAATCTCAACCAGAACTTCTTCATAAGAAAGATTCTCCTTAACTCCCAAACCTTCTAAGAGAAATATAGATGTCGGATCACCAACAAATTTCTTCAACAAGGAGACATCAAAAACTGGATGCACCGATGCCAATTCACTAGGCAATTCAAGTTCATAAGCAGTTTTACCAATACGTCTCAAAATTTGGTATGGGCCTACATATTGGGGATTAAGCTTCCCTTTCTTACCAAACCTCATCACACCCTTCATGGGTGAGATTTTCAAGTAAACCCAATCATGAATATCAAACTCAAGATCTTTTCTTCTTACATCGATATATGACTTTTTCTGACTTTGAGCCATTTTCAACCTTTCTCTAATAAGTCGAACTTTCTCCATAGCCTCATGTACCAACTCGGGGCCTATTAGGGCAATTTCACCCACCTCAAACAAGCCTATAGGAGATCTACACCTCCTACCATACAATGCCTCAAACGGAGCCATACCAAAACTTGAGTGATAACTATTGTTATATGCAAACTCAATCAAAGGCAAGTGATCATCCCAATTACCCTTGAAATCAATCACACAGGCTCTCAACATATCTTCCAAAGTTTGGATAGTACGCTCTGCCTGCCCATCGATTTGTGGATGAAAGTTTGTACTACGCTTATCATGAGTACTAAGACCTTTTTGAAAAGATCTCCAAAACTGAGAAGTGAATTGGGTACCACGATCGGAGATAATGGATAAAGGCACTCCGTGCAACCTTACCATTTCCCTCAAATACAACTTAGCATAATATTCCGCCAAATAAGAAACCTTGACGGGAATGAAATGAGATGATTTCGTCATCCGATCTACTATAACTCAAAATCGAGTCATGTTGTCGCCGAGTGCGAGGCAAACCAACAATAAAGTCCATATTAAAATCTTCCCACTTCCAAGTACGAATGAAAATGTCTTGGGACAAACCTCCCGGTTGCTGATGCTCAACTTTCACTTGTTTACAATTGGGACACTAAGCCACAAATCTCGCAATATCTTTCTCATCTCATTCAACCAATAGATCTCCCGCAAATCACGATACATCTTGGTGGCTCCTGGGTGACTAGAATAGTGAGAGCTATGGGCTTTTGACAAGATATGTCCCCTCAAATCATCAACATTAGGAACACACAAACGACCTTGATATCTAAGCACTCCATCTCCCCCTTGGGAGAAAGCCTCAACAGATTTCTTAAGACTTGTTTCCTTTAATTAAACCAAAATTGGATCAAGACCTTTATTACATCCCTACTTTATTCAAATAAAGAGAAACTTTGTGGTGACTAAAAAAACTAATCAATTAAGTCCATTTTAAAAGAATTTTAAGAATAAAAGAATTTTAAAGGAGTCGTGGCTTAATTGTAGGAAAAATTAGGAAATCATTTTTAAAAATGTCTACGAAACCAATAGATTCTAGATAAGTGGTTCAGGTTATTCCGAAGGGAAGGTTTTAGGCATCCTTCGAAATCCATAACTGTGGGTCCTGACTGAATTCATATTTTTTTCAAATTGAGGAGGAGATAAAAATAGTATACAAGTATAATAAACATGAAATATACACAAATAATAAAATAAAACAATAATATAAGAAGCTTTCTAAGTTTGCCTAACATCAATAATATACACAATAATGAATAAAAATATATAATTCGAACTCCATTCAAAAAAAATTAATAGGAAGCAACTTTGGGTACCTGTAAAGACACTTAGTAAAAAAGTGTTAGTTATAAATAAATCAAAGAATAACTTGAAAATAAAATTCATCTTATTAACATGGGAGGCCTTGGAAATCGACGGTAATTTCTTCATCGCCAAATTTTAAGGTACAAAATATATAAACTTAAACTAAATTTTCATCTTTAATATTGAGGAGGCATCGAAAACCGACGAGGAGATTTTTTCATAGGCCATTACTTATTTAAAAGATCTCAAATGTCAAGTGAATTACGATTAACTTACTAAACTAGCAACAATTGGAACTAAAAGAAAGAAGTACCAAACAAACAAATAATAAATAAAATATTAAGGGAGTAAAAGAACAGAAATAGCAACTATCATGTTATCATTGTGCAATAGAATAAACAATTGTGATGAAATATAATAAAATATAAAGTGACCATATACAGTAACTAAAGATTCAACCAAAGGTAATATTAGTGATGAAGCAGTAGCAATATAGTTTAGTCAACAAAACATTAGAAGCCAAATATATCTAAGCCAACACACTAAATCACTCTTAACAATTAGTAAGTATTGAAAAGAAAAACATGTCAATATGATAGAAAATTAGGTAAACAAAGCAGAATTTATAAGAAAACAGAAGTGCAATATTAGCAAATAAAGTAAAAATTAAACAAGAAACAATCCAATAATATGAAAATAATAACTAATACCAAAATAAGAACCAGGAATTAATGAAATATGGGTTACCCAATGTTATGTTTTCTAGCCAGATCTGAAGTCGTTTGGTGATTGGAATTTCTAGTTGAAACTTTGTTGGTTTCTCACTGGACTTGGCGTTGCTGGTTGTTCGAGGTTGTTGTCGGAGCAATTAACTTCTCTGGCTGGTGTTGGTGGTTTTGGGTCAGGATTTTGGGTGAAGAAAGGAAAATGGAGTTGGTTTCTGGTGGCTATTTCAGTGGTCACTAGTCGGAAAAAATGGAGGGTGGTTCTGGGTTGTTTCACTGGGGGTTCGCGGTGGAGCTCGAGCTGGAAAGGATTGGTTGTTTGTGGTTACAGCTCGGCGGAGATGGGGGTTGTGCGGTGGAGAACATGAGCTTTTGATTTGGCTTGTAAAATCTCGCTAATTGAAAGAACTAGAAAGAGTTAGAATTGAAAATAGTCATTTTAGGAAAGAATGAAAAATCTGGAAATTTGTTAAATTATGTTAAGTTTGGGTTTTTGGTCAACTTCAAACAACCATAACTCCTAGCTCAGGATGACTTAGATGTGCTTCGAGATACCGTAGGAAAGATCTTGGAATTATCTTTCCAACTCCGCCGAGTTTGCGCGATTCCGAATTTGTAAGAGTGAGATATGGCCATTGGATGTTGGGCTGGTTGGATAAGGAAAGTCCAATCCGGATTTTGGAAGGGTGTTTTGGTCTTTTCCATACCCTATTATTTTAAGGGGTCAGTTTACGCTTTTGAAAACTATGTTAGGGTTTTGAGAGGAGAAAAGAAGAGGTGAAAAGAGGAGAAGGAATAAGAATAGTCAAGTTCTTAAAGAATTGCTTGTGGATTTCGTCAAGGGGTGATCCCTACGAGGTATGTCAAACTTTAATAGCGTTGGGTTCATTCACCCACGCGCCAATCATGTTTAGTTCAGCAAAATTTGTTCTATAAAGGGTTGAAACTTGATGTTCTTGATATGTGTTCTAGAATTTGTTTTCGTCCTTGAATTGGGCTGAATTGAGGAGTTCTTGAGGTTATCGCGTCGAGTTTAGAGTTGTTTTGAGTTAGATTCTTGGGTACATTTGCTGGGTATCTGAATCTAAAGAGAATTTGAGGAAAATAGTCGAGTATAGGTGATTTGGGGTTGGAAAAACGATGAAGGAAAAGTCGGGCAAATTTGGGGTCCCAGTCCGCGTCGCGAACCTGCCCTACCCTTTCCCAAAAAATTTCTCTATGTTACGGAGTGGTCACGGACCCTTCTGCACCAAAAGTAAATTTTGCGATCAGATATTTAAATGCATCTGCGCGTCGCGGACTTGCTTCCAGACAGTGATTCATTGATCTTTTCTCATGTTTAACTATCTAAAAACACTCCTAAACATTATGAGATCTTTCCTATCACAAATCACAATACTTGAATCCATAATTCAATTGAAGGAAAGTTAAGAGTCAAGTCAAGAGAAGTTAAGAGTCAAGTCAAGGACGTTAAGAGTTAAGTCAAAAGAAATTCATAAAGTTTTCCAAAAAGTCTTTCACAAACGTTTTAACTTTGCTTTAAGACTTAAGCTTTGAGTTGAGTAAAGAGTAAGAGCAAAGTTTATTTCTTCAGAGATTATATGGGAACTAAGTATTCCCAAAAAGTTAAAAATGTTTTCACAGAGCAAGAAAGGGAACATCGATTCCGATAGAGCTTTTAAGCAAAGTTTTGAGTAAATATCTCAAACCGAAGAAATAAGTTTTGTTTTAAAAATATATGAGCTAAGTATATTTTGGGAGTAGTATTGAGCACCGATATGGGGATGCGAGTTCATAATAACTCAAGTCTCCATAAACCATGTAGCCATCATGGGTAGTAAAGGATCATACTTTTTAGATGATTCCTTAAGTGATTTTTAGCATAGACTAGTGGATCCACTTAGTTAAGACGTCCTATTTGACGGCAAAGTATAGGATAATTCTCGCAGCGTGGGCAAGACGCTCTATCATCACTTAGGCTCATAGTGATGGTTGTCGGTTAGAGAAACTCCCACAGTATTACATTACTTTATTATATGAGTAAGTTGAGTTGTTATTGCATTTTATTTAACAAACTGAGTTTCTTTCTACTATTTTAAAAAGCTTTCTATGTATTGCGTGTGTATTATTGCTTTATATTGAGTTAAGTTATTCATGAGTTGAGTAAAGCCAAGGTAAGTGTTTCTTTCAGATTCCTTTCAAGCTTATGTTATGTTTAGTATTCCCCTCGCATACTCGTACATTCAATGTATTGATGTCATTTGGCCTGTATCATTTTATGATGCAGACACAGGTAATCAAGATCAACATTCAGGACCCCGTTGATCCAGTTGAGCACTCAGAGTCTGTTGGTGAGCCTCATTACTTTTCGGAGGACTCCTTTTACTTTTCTTTCTAGTATTTAAGTTGTTAGAATGATCGAGGGTCTTATCCCGACATCCCTTTTTGTTTTAGAGGCTTCATAGACATGAGTTAGTAGTTCAGTTGTCTTTACATTGTTATTTCTTATGTTCAGACTTGAGTTGCCATTTTGGCCAAGTTGAATGTTTTACCTTTAAACGTTCTAAGTTATTTTATTAAACAGTTGAGTAGAAGTGCATTTGATCATTGTAATAATGCTTAGAGTCTTCCGGTAAGTAAGTAAGTCATGCCAAGGTTTCGCTTGGGGCCAACAATGGTTCTCGAGAGCTAATCCCACCCAGGGTGTAGGCTCGGTGCGTGATAGGGTTGAAGCTATGTTCACCGAAAAAATGGTAAAAGGAAGAAGGGTTCTCAAGGCAGTGAACAGGGTTCGGTGATTGTTGCACTGGTGGCTTAGGGGTCTGGTTTGGAGTTGAATTCGGTGGGGTTTCGTCGGAAAAAGGGGAAAATGAATGGGGCTTTTGGGTTGCCAGAGCTTGGCCGGAATACGGGGTGGTGGTAGCCATAAAATTAATGAATAGTGAACCCTTTTGTGAATAAAAAATTTAAAAATTTACAACTTAAGACCAACAGTTAAGGACGAGTCTATATTCTTGTCTCTAATAGTATATCTATTGGGACGAGATTATATATCGGTCCTTATTGGTATATGTTATTGTGAAGACATTAAATCTGGTCCCTAAAAAAGTTACTAACTAGTCCCAAAATATAATTGGAGGAATATTTGAGGCTTGAGCGGGAAAAAATTTCCGCCATAACTCCTATTATAAAAACATAGATGTGAAAGACTGATTTTGTTCTTGTGGAATAATAGGTTGAAGTAGGACTATGAAGAACCTATCGTTTAAATCTAAAATGACTATGTTTCACTGTTTATAAGTCTTACCTATTCACAATAATGGGGTATAAATCTATTACTTTTGTTTAAGTATTCAATGACATTTCTTTGAATATAAATATAAATTCTGAAGGGCTTTTTTGGACTGATTAGTTTAATTACTACGATGAATATCATTTAAGTCTAATTACAGATTTAGAGATTCAATTAATTTTAAAAAGAGACAAAAAAAAAAGGAATAGCAAGTGATCGTCTGTTACATTGAAATTCAAGTGTAATTCCAATGAAAATCTTAAGAAAAAGTCAAAGAAGGTACTATCAGATGGCAATTTTTCCATGAAGTACGCAACTTGGTTGTCTTCCTATAATAGTACATAATGTCCACGTCTTCGGTCTTCAAAAGCTTAATAGTATTTCTAAGGTTGAGGTTGCTAGTTTGTTGACTGTTGAATGCTGATCATGTCAAAAAAATCATTAAAGAATCAAGTTTGAGATGCACATTTTTAAAGTCATTATCAATCACTATTCACTATCATAGGTAGCCATATTTTAGCTTCTGCCCTATTATTGCTAGTGGATTGAGTCGAAATTGAGAAAGTCATGCTGAAATCCCCTTTCGCACTTTGATAACATCTCCAATGAAATCTTTTACATTTATTAGTATTGAAACAACCATCTGTGTATGTGATACGAATGCTCCTTTAAGGACTTACTCTAGAAGAAAATATAGGCGAGCAGCATGTAGAGATAATCTATCTTAGTTTATCTGTCATCCTTTCTTTGTATTAAGTAGGATAAAATATATAAGCAGTAAATTATCTATAGTAGTTATAAAGTAGAAGTTATTACCAGACAGCAGCAGTTATTTACAGTTATTTACAGCAATAACTGTTTATATCTATCTGTTAGGAGTTATTTATGTTTACTATAAATATTTGTATTTTAGGAGAATTCAAAAAAGGGAAAAATATTATTATGTCTTTATATCTGGAGATTTGTCCACTCCATACGGACATTGTTATTGGTTAATGCAGTGTTTAAGATTCTTGCACTTTATTTAACCAGTAAAGTTTCATTTTCATTTCATTTCATATCAGTTTCTATCATTTTGGTATCAGAGCAGACTGATCCAATATGGTTAATACCAGATCTTCTACTTCGCAATCACAAGAAGTCGTTCCCAATGTTGAAACCCTTGCGCAACAACTATCTGCTATTGCATCAAAATTAAACACAATTGATTCATTGGCAGCAGATGTTGCTTCACTGAAAGTCCAGACTAGTCACATCCAACAAGAGGAAACCAGTTATCGAACTCGTAACAGAGGAAAAAGTGCAAATGTTTGGCAAGAAGAGGAAGAAGACATCGATAATACAGGGTGGCCAAGAAATCCTCCCCGGAGGCCATACACGAAGATGGACTTTCCCAGATTTGAAGGAGGAGACCCTAGGGGTTGGATTTTGAAGGCAGAAAAATATTTCTGCTACTATCAAACTCCAAATGAACACAAAGTTGACATTGCTGCTATGTATCTGGAAGGTGATGCGCTTGATCTCTTCTCTTGGATCAATCGTGAACGAACTTTGCTCTATTGGGAAGAACTTGTTAAAGCATTGCAAGAAAATTATGGGCCTGCAGAGTTTCAAAATCCGGACGAGCATCTGTGTAGCATCCGCCAAACTGGTGCAATACAAGAGTACCGTCAAGAATTTGCAAAACGTTCATCTAGAGTCACAGACTGGCCAGATCACTGTCTCTTGGGTGTTTTCATGAATGGGCTTAAAGAAGAACTCAAATCAGATGTGAGAATTCATAAGCCTAGAACTGTTTATAAAGCAATGAGCCTTGCAATGGAATTTGAGCAAAAAGTTAGTTCTAATCGTGGGCATAAGTCTCAATGGTCAAATCTGTCACGATCCAACACAATCCAAACTGGTTCTGCATGTGATGTTCCTTACCAATCAGTAGGCAACCAACACGTATCACGAACCAATCCGAATTCTGCACAGATGTCTCCTCGTCCTTCTCCGAATCGTGCTTGGGAGATAGAGAAGCAGAATCGCATAGCCAAAGGACTATGTTTTAGGTGTAATGAAAAATTTGCACCAGGTCACCGTTGCAAGACAGCATCTCTCACTCTTATGGAGGCAAATGACAACATTGAAGGTGGTGAATCTGGAGAACAAATGTCAAGTGACATTATTGATGGTGATGCAGGTACAAATGACCTTGCTGAAATTTCATTCCACGCCTTTCTAGGTAACACAACAGGCACAACAATGAAACTTCAAGGGACCTTAAATGGACGCAAGGTGCTGCTTCTGGTTGATAGTGGGTCATCCCACAATTTTATCTCAGAAAAAATTGTTGAAGAATTACAGTTACCTGCTCAAGTTGTGCCCTATTTTGGAGTTCAGATTGGCAATGGAGATATCATACGTTGCAACCGTTTGTGCCAAAATCTTGTTGTGAAATTCCCTGGATTAACTATTGATCAAGATTTTTATCCTTTCTCTGTTGGAGGAGCAGATTTGGTGCTTGGAATTAAGTGGCTTGCTTCTTTAAATACAGTTCAAGCAAATTGGAATGAGATGTTTTTGATTTTTAATTTAAATGGGAAGCGATATAAACTTCAAGGGGTTCCACAAGAATCAAATGCACCAGTTGCTTTTCAGTATTTCTCCAAGGAGGCTGATACTTCAGGTAATTCTCTACCTATTGATATTCAAAGCTTGCTTCATAAGTTTGAATCAATTTTTGAAGAACCCAATGCCCTACCACCTTTTCGTCAACACATTCATTCTATCCCTTTGATTCCTAACTCAAGACCACCCAACATCCGTCCGTATCGTTATCCGTATTTCCAAAAATCAGAAATTGAAAAACAAGTTTCTGAATTACTCCAAAAGGGTTTTATAAGGTCAAGTACCAGTCCATTTGCTAGCCCTGTCCTTCTCGTTAAGAAAAAAGACAATACATGGCGTATGTGCATTGATTATAGAGGTCTCAACCAAATCACTATTCCAGATAAGTACCCTATTCCAAATATTGATGAGCTTTTGGATGAATTGCATGGAGCAACTATTTTTTCGAAGATTGATTTGCGTTCTGGTTACCACCAGATACGTGTCGATCCAGCCGACATTCATAAAACTGCTTTTCGTACTCACTCTGGACATTATGAGTTTACTGTTATGCCCTTTGGTCTCACTAATGCTCCTTCGACGTTCCAATGTGCTATGAATGATTTGTTCAGACCACATCTGCGCAAATTCATTCTTGTATTCTTTGATGACATCTTGGTATACAGTCAGACCTTTGAGCAACATATCAGTCACTTGGAACTTGCTCTCCAACTTCTGAGAGACAATTGTTACTATGCCAAAACTTCTAAATGCTCATTTGGGCA
Source organism: Solanum paucissectum (assembly GCA_029582445.1). Taxonomy (NCBI): domain Eukaryota; kingdom Viridiplantae; phylum Streptophyta; class Magnoliopsida; order Solanales; family Solanaceae; genus Solanum; species Solanum paucissectum. Next base: position 234 of record JAJONZ010008096.1, on the reverse strand, counting down.
AGTCCACATTTCTTTTCTGGGTCATGTGATTTCAGAAAACGGGGTTGGTGTTGATTGGGATAAAGTTCAAGCTGTCTTGGAGTGGCCAGTACCAATTAATGTGAAGGAGTTACGTGGATTTCTTGGGTTAACAGGTTATTATCGCAGATTTGTGAAGGGTTATGGAATGATGGCTCGACCACTCACTGAACTTACCAAGAAAAATGCTTTTCAATGGTCGAACTCAGCAGAGAA